>VZRV01005907.1:88295-170365 GCA_013398115.1 Falcunculus frontatus
GCTTTTTTTTTTTTTTTTTTTTTTTTTTTTTTTTTTTTTTTAAGAAAGCAAATCCATACAAGCAGCAAAGTGCAAGCACTTAAAATATCCCCACCACAGAACCTACCAGGGTAAATATTTTCTGGTAACCCAGCAGGCCAGCACAGAAGATTCATGGTCTGCTGTTCTCTAAAGTATCCTTCTCTTTCAGGAGCAACACTCAGAGAGGGTGACACAATGCTAAGTTGCTCTCCCTGTATTCCAAGGCACCTCCACTCAAATGCCCCCAAATCCCATTTCGTCCTTGTCAGAAATCTTTGTTAACAAATTTCCCTTTTCGTTTATTTTGTGAACTGTGCTTGTCTTTTTTTGTTTGTAAACAAAGAAACAGACAAAAAGCCAGAATGTAACAAGGCTCTGCCAGAACTCAATTAATAAATAACGAGCATCGAGTGGTTTTGATCATTTCCTTCTGTCTGAGCCTCACAAACTGACAGTAAAACAGTGTATGACCCTTTACAGAACGATTTTGCTATCACATTACATCCTCATTGGAAATTAAGAACACAAATTTGACATTTTGAATGGGAATGGCTCATACAATTTGGTTCAGTGTTACCCACTGGGAAGTCCAGACCCAGCTGCAAGCCAGCACAGCAGGATTTGCAAAGTATCCATGTAGTCACACAGCAAACCCCAGCACAACCTGCACTAATTTTGTCAATCACTCTGCACTATACAAGTGTGACTAACACTTTTCAACTCACAGCAATACTATTTTGGTGGGCTTTTTGCAAGACATAACTTGAGCTTAAGCTGAAGCAGTTCCTCAGGATGTATGAATCCACGGGGATGGGAAAAGCAGGAAAGGAGAGGAGCAAATACATCCTATCTTGTTGCTACAACTGGAAGCGTAGGGATGCAAGAAGTTACTTTCATATTCAAAACTGGAAAATGGGAAAAACAGGAATAAGCGGCGTCTAAAGAAGGAAAAGAATCTGAGACCTGCTGAAAAACTGTGTTTGGTCATCTGGAAAAAAAAGCAAAAAAGGATGACTAGAGAATACATTTTGCCACAGAGACAGTGTAAGGGAATAGAGAAACGCACATACAGAGACAACTACATGAGCAGTTTCCAGCATTGTGTTTAAAAATAGTGGCCAGGAAGACAGATTCTCATTCTGTCTTTGTTGGCATAACTTTACTTGACAGGAATATGCTAATTTATACTAGCCATTGATCTGCATCCTTCATTTATAAAGAGACAAACCCAGTATTAATAACACCTTTCTGTGTCCTGGTGTTTATGAGCACACCATCTGTTTGCATTTGGAAACTGCCCACCACACATGCTAAATTGTCAAAAATACATGAAGTGGGCGAAAAGTCAAGATTTCCATTACTTCAGCCTTAATTTGACTAACACCAGCACCAAGTGACCTCCATCCAAAGCATAAACATACTCCTTATAAACTGCTTAAATTCCAGTACTCTAAAGGCACAACTGTTCATGTGTTGTAATCTCTCTAATGAACAAAACTCAGCCGCATCCACAAAGAAAAGTAATGTTTGTTGACGTATTTGTGAAGCAAATAATGGCTCACAATACAAAGAAACATGATGAAAATGGAAGGGAATTACCCTTTGAATAATTTGTGCATGACCCATAAGTTTTAGCAGGCTACAGGGAGTACAAACTCAATCGTTCCATTTTGCTCTCTTGCAGATACTTTCATTTTTATATGTATACATATATACTTTTAAAATGCACATTTACTCTCTTTTTTAAACTGTTTAAACTGCTTTGGGTGCAAAGGAAAGACTGGATTTGAACTCTTGGATGAATCACATGCACAAACTTTCTCAAAAAAAGCAAGTGGATAATAAAATAAACAAAACAAAACAAAATAGAGGATAATTTTCCTTCCCTGTCTCTTTAAGATACTTCTGCTTTTCAGCCACACAGTGAATGCTTCATTCAAATAACAGAACATGGATTTCTCTTAGTAACTGCAGCTATAATTGTAGCAACTGCTTATACCGCTTCCATCCTATTAGTGTTACAATTGTCCAAAGCAGAACACTCAACTAAATTTCCCTCATTTGTTATAAACATCTAATTTTTTATTTGTAACAGAAAAAAAACCCCAAACGCCTTCAGAACATTACCCCTTTCTTCTGTTACCTTATTTTGCTTCTTTGGCACCAAGAGCATGAAAAAACAATACTTCTTTCCCTGCCTTCAATGTTTGGCAGCCTTTTCTTAAACAAAACCACTCTGATTCAGTGGATGCTCTGCCCACTATTACAGATTACATGCCTTTTCCAAATCTGAGTCTCTTAAGGATAATGTGGGGTAGCTTTATTTGCAATCATTCACCAACTAGTATCCCATTTAGGATCTAGTAAGAATTGGCTCTTAGCATCTTCCTCTGCTGTATATGGTATTTGCATGTATATTATGCAAAATAGTGATGAAAATAAATGGCCTGGGTTGTTGTCTTTACTCATACACAGAGTACATATCTCTCATGTATTCTCATTATGATGAAAAGGCACAGGCATGAAGAGTCCATCTCTGCATGGAAATAGCATGTTGGGCAGAGTGGAGGCAGTAAGAAACCCAACTTTACTGACTCTTACACTGACAAGAATAAAAAACTTCTGCATTGTCAAAACGCTAGACAAATTGTATCACTTAAAGCAGTTACTACTCCTAGGTTTCACTATGCTTCACTGGAAAGCAATTTTTTAATACCACGATTAAGGTAGCACACCATGATTTATTCTTACTTGGTTTTCAACTTAAAGTGGTTTTGCCTGCTGCGTTTCCTTTTTTGGCTTTAAGGACGGGTGGCCCAATAATAATTAAATTTAAAAAAACAACATCCAGCACAAAATACAACTACTTTGATTTACAGGGTCAGAGGAAGTGATTTGAAATGTCCAATAAATCCAAACACTATTTCCAGTCATCCTTCTCATTCACTCATTATTCTGCATATTTTCCTTTGTACCCTTGAATAACATATGGATAGGCCAAGCATATCCTGCTTATTGGCTCATTACATAACCGATTCCTGCTATATTATCATTCCCTATTTCATTAGCTGTGCATGTTCTTGTTACCCCATCACAATAAACCATCAGAACAAGGAAACAGACTTCAGTGTGTGGCTCTGTGGCATTTTGGCAGGTTTAAGAAAGACAGGAAAAGGGGAAGAGGGAGAAAAAAGAGCAGAGAAGAACAGGAGGGAAAGACAAGAGCAGGACTTCGTCTTTCACATGGGAAGGTATGCCAGTGTTTCTCAGCAAAGCTCAAGAGATCCAGGTCTGCAACAAGCCGTGTGCTGAGCACTGGCGTGGGGTGCTGAGCACCTGCTGCTCCCACTGCAGCAAAGCAGGTCACTGCCTCACTCAGGACTGAGCTTCCTGCATCACAGACCATCGCACTCCCTGCTGCACCCAGCACAAGACATGCAGGAGTTGTCTTCCACAGGGATTTCCAAGCCCCTTCCTCACACCATTGCATGCAGACCCTCACCTACAGCACATGATGGGGCGGTGACCACAGAGACACTGGGGCAAACATCATGATGTCAGCTCTTGGACCCTGACGCAAAGGTCAAACACAGCAACAATACAGAAGCCATTGTTTTAGTGATACAATGCTAAGAAAGTCTAGAAAAAGTATAAACATAACCACCTAACTAATGAAACTAAACTCAAGTAATCTTCCCTCTCAAAAAGCTCTGAAGGAGCACTAAGTACCTTCAGTCACTTAAATGAACAAAGTTCTCTATGGTGTTACTTCTCAATTCTTGCAAAATACTCCTGGAAGTTTCTCAAGCATCATGGGAACACCTGAGTGCACGTGTTAAAATGCACATTTAACAAGCCTGGTTCTTCTCTCACTGAAATCAGCTGCCCTTAATTTGAACAGCAGGAGACCTGGGCCTTTTCCACTGCCATGTTCCTTATCAGAGCTCTATAAATGTCACATCTTTATTTTATTAGTGAAAGACATATTTTACAGATTAACAATAAAAGCATTCTTGTATGTGAGTTTTCTAGCCCCTGTTGAGACTCTGAATTCTTGAAGGTCAAATAAAGCAGTCCATAAGAAGGGAGAGAAGAAAATGCTCTGCAATATCCTTTTAAAGAGCCTCCACAGCAAAGAGAGAATAAATAGCTGATTTGTTACATGGCTTTGAGGGCAGCCACAAATGCTAAGACCACAGGTAAATGAACCTGGTCATGAAAGGAGCAGCAGCTCATCCAGTACTGTACCTACATTAGTTAACTTTCTTTGTGATTCAAGTCCAAGACTTTGCATTGTTCTGTTTCCGCCTATTCCTCTGCTCTGGATTCCCTTTGTGACACTTTTATCAATGGAAAATCGAGGGAGGGATTTCCAGCTGGGAGCCCAACAAAAAAACAGGAGGTTCAGTCTGGTTTTCTCACTTGCGCTGCAAGAACCATTTCAGCACTAGTAATAAAAGCAAAACTACACAAAGAAAAAAAAAAAGACATGACCTGAAATTATTTTAGCATCATAAATGCTTCACCGCTCTTTATTCTGCAGTATGGTTGGTGTCACACATTGGCACAATAATTTGCTAGCTTAAACAGAGCTCCTTGCAAATAACAAATTTATATTAAGGGCCGCTGTCAGCTAGAATTCCAGGGAAATGCTAAGAAAAGGGTAACAGTGCCATCGGTCAGATCCACTCTTTGTTATGCCCTTGCAATTTTGACAGATTTATAGCTGCGGTGTCACAATGTTTAAAAAAAAAATAAATAAAAATGTCTGACTGTGTTCTCTGCGAGTGGGGGGGAAAATACACACGAACAGCAAGGGAAGCCAACCGGCACGCTGGGAGCCATGCAAATGGATTGTACACAGGGACATCCACATGGCCACACCTGGGCGTGTCATTACAGCAGCCCTGGCGCTGCCACAACCGCGGCCAGCTGGGTGCTTAGTTTAGTTGCAACCTGAGGAGGTGGCTTTGAAAATGAGATCCTTTGTACTAAGAGGATTTTCAAGGTAATTTTCAATGAATAGATTTGGTATCATTTAAGACCAGGAAGGACTAATAATCATACTTTGAAACATTACTGCAGTACAAACCATTCATCTTGGGAGGCACTTGGTATAGTAACAACAGAGTAACAACTCCCATACATTTATGTGAGCACCATTTAACACAGACAACATGCTCCTTGAATTCCTGAGCTATTTTCATACACCACCAAGGAGCCCTGGCCAACACCACCTTCTCAAACAAAAGAAGAAATGTCTCAAGGCTTTCAATAGTCAATTATCCAACCACTTCAGGCTCTGCTAGTGTCCCAAAGACAAGTAAAATGTCTTTCTCTGGTTCACATGTTTAGCCTGTAAGGGCTCTACTGAGAGAAGCACCTTTAGATATAACAGAAATCAAGGCAGCTATCATCACCTCAGCTGCATAAGCTTGTCAAAGCTACAACAACAGGCCAAGAAGAGAAAAGCTGAAAGTAAAATACAAGGGGGGAGAATCAGACGCAAAGGCTGTCTTCTTAGAGATAGAGAATACTTAAAGATGTGCCTTAAAGACAAAAAGAAATTGGCAGTCACCATCATCAAATGAAAGTTCAGAAGGCATCTGAGAGAACATTGTATGGTACCCAAATTCTCCTCTATTTTTCAGTCTGTTGGAAAAATATTTTCAAAAGGTCACATGGATCTCAGGTACCTAAACCATAACAAATTGTAAATTGGGAAATCTTGAGAACTGACTGCTAGCATTCTCTGAATCTGTACCACGGACCTGTTACAGGGAACAAGAGTTTGGGGGGAATCAAGTACCAAATACCTGCCCTGTAGATACCCCTAACAAGAGAACATGCCAAGCAAGAGGGGATAAAATACTTGCAACATTTGTGATGAGACTGGTGAAGAAGTGCCTTCATTCCTAATGCCACAAAACCCAAAGTTTTTTAAACATGCTGCTATTTAAACCCAGTTTTACACTGAGATTTTTATGTCCTCCCTAAGTCAATACATAAACTTCATAAATGACCAGGCAAACCTATGGATCTCCAGCTCCATTTACTTTATTGTCTTCCACAATATACAGAGCAATTCTCATTAAGTAGCTGAATATGTAACAGCTCAGTAGAGAGTTAAGGAAATTCCTAACCCAAAACTAATCTAAGGGGAAAACTATGTGTGGAAAAAATTAATAAAATTTGTGTGAAGTCACAGGAAGTAACTGAAGGAAGTCTATGTGATCCTAGCAGACACAATCTATACCACATCACAGACAAACCAAACAGGAGGAAACATCCTTGAAAAATATGTATTCCCAGCTCCAAATCCAGACAGCAGCACATGAGTAGGTCACATTAACTAAATCCATCAAGGAAATCTCCATATAATTTCTGATCACTGTATAGGGTCTGATTTTTCACTGTGGCCAATCTCTGAAAAAGACATCAGAAAAGAAAAAAAACCCACACAACACTAAAAAAAAAACCAAACAAAAACCAACAACAACCCAAGAGAAAAATCAAATAACCACACCCACAACTCAGACCTATTAATTACAAGCCAAAAAATGAAGTGAGGGAAGAAATCACTTCCCATCCCTGCAGGTAAGGTCGAAGTTCTGTAGCACTAGATCTGAAAACAATTAATATGAGACCAACAAGTTAAACAGCCTTACAAGGTCTTTTAAATTTATATTTTGCTTTAATCACATTAATTTTTCAGAAATGTACAATAATCTTTGTGGTTTAAAATGACTTTGTATTCATTTTTTAATGGAGAGTATTTTTATTCATCTAATACATTATCCTTTCAAGAAAATTATCATACTTGACTACAAGTACTTAACGAGGCACTAATTAATACTCCTATTTCTCCCCGTTTAAAACTCCTTTGAGAAATGAGGTCAGAAACCTGGTTTAACACAGAAGACACTTCCCAGAGACTAAAAGGGGAAGGGACACAAAAGGCACTTGTCATCCTTCTCCACGGAGGGCATCCCCCTTGAACACTAAAGCCCAACCTGATCAGGGAATCAACCAGTGATCCCTCTGGCCAAGCCAGCAGCTGATGCTGAGCCCCCTGACCAGCAGCTGGCCCAGCAGCACCTGTTGAACCTCTGTTCTGCACCTCATGAACGGCAAAAAGCAATTCTCCCACTTTTTGCTTTAACAGGGTGAATTTTAGTTTTCCCACTCCTGTCAGCTTGCGGCACGCAACCTGCCCACCTCTCCCGGGGAGCACGGCTGAAGGGCTTGTCCTACTACAGCATGCTCCTGAAGCCACTTATTCCCCCGTGTCGTAACACAATGACAGGCAGCTCCACCTTCCTCTGCGCAGAATCCCTGGCTGAGCCACGGCATTCCGCCAAGGCTTCAGCAGTGGCTGTGCCTCGCCAGGAACGCCGGTAGCAAAATGTAGGTTACAAACACCTCCCAGAGCAGGAGCGGCTGTTTCGGACAAGGAACTGCTGCAGGGTTAAAGGGCAAAAGCAGAGACCAAGCGCAAGTGTTTCTGACGCTCTCAGGAAATTTGCAGACACTCACCCATGAACTTCACATTTGGGTTGCCTCCGCATTGTGTACTAATTGCAATTATCTAAGAGCAGCTCCACGATGGGAGGAGGGGAGGACAAGAAGGCTTCCTTTTGGCACAGCTTCTTCAGAGTTCAAAGGACACATATGGCCTGCAAACACAGTGCAGGGAATAATGTAAAATTAAAGGAGGGATGAGATGAAAATGAGAACGCAGCAGGGACAAGCACTGTTCTGGATCTGCTTGACTGGAATTTTAAATAAAGAAACAGGAGGGAAAAAATCAACAAAACCCCCACACGTATTTTAATTCCACATCTGAACAGAAGGAGGGATGACAGGAGGGGCCCCACATATGAAGAGAAGACCTCCAGGGAGCAGAACCTGAGCACTTCTGCAGGGGTCAGAGACCCCAAGCCCCATGGCCTCAGCCAGGCAGCAGAACCCAGAGGACTGCCCAGAGAGCAGGGCTGGAAGCTGCCAGAGATACAAGGGCTTCAGGAAATGTACGACCAACACCTCCAAAGAGACAGGATGGGTTCATTTCAGAATAAACACATGTACAGTACCAAACCTGCAGGGAAGGACAGCCTGTCTGCCCACAGAGTAAAGCAAGAAAAAAATAAAAAAGTGTCCAAATAGCGCAGGTCCCGATTTCCCTTGCAGTGCTCGTCTCGCCACACAAAGGGAGCCACATAAAAGTCAGCAGCCTGCTAGATGGTGCCTGTGTCCGTGCCAAAGGTTGACACCTGCTTGTGGCCTTCTCTTTGTTAGGGCAGAAACCAAAGCCTGCTCTTCTCACTGCAGGGCATATCAAGCGCACAAATAAATAAACAAACTAAACAAAACAAAAAAAAACATCCACAACAATCCTCGGTTGTAATTTCTACATAATTATTGCACAACAACCACCCATAATGAGAGAATGAATTTATAACCACACACAAGCTATATTTACCAGTGGACTGGTTACAAAGCAAAACAGCAGGAAACCACAATGTGTGTCTTCGTATTAGCTCCTCAGCTGTGGTGCAGAGCAGGGCTGCCTGTGCAGCAGGGCAGGCTGGGCAGGTGAAACCCAGGCACACCTGCCAAATAGAAGCACAGCCTTATGGGGACAGAACCTGGACTGAGCAGGGCACAAAGATGCTGCGAGACAGTCAAGGGAAGCTATGTAGAGGTGCAGCTAGAAAGACTTGTTTGACCTCAGGGTTAAACAGTTGGCCGCACAAAAAAAAAACCTGAAGGCAGTCTTGCCTCCCAACTCTCCCAGTTACCAGAAATTTTGATACCTAAAGAGAATTTTAAAAAAACCCCAACACAGAAAACATTTAAAAACCACCCCACAACTGGAAATGCAGCTCCTTGTGCAGTCAGGATCCAGGAGATGAACCGTCCCTGCCCCTTGAAATGAACAGTCACTCCCAGAGAGCACTTTGTGCTCTTCTCCCATCAGCTGTTCAACAGTTGGCCCCACGGCAAAACGGGCACAATTCAACCCAAACTGGGACAGCGGGACTGTGCCACAAGAGGAGGCCTGACAAGGTCAGCAGCTGACAACTGCTGAGCCCCAGATGACAACTTTTGATCACTGGGGAGAGTTGATTTGGGTCTGCCTACCAGCCACCATAAATTGCTGAGCTAAGGGGACCTTCATGCCTTCAACACTGCTTTTCAGGCAAATTTGGCCAAAACTGCCTCACAACTTTGGAAGTTACTGGGCCAATGCACTTAAGGAAACACAGGCAGCACACTCCTAAGAGCCCCGTTTCTTCAGACTGACATCATACAAGCAGGCAGCATCCCTGCTGCCAGTAGTACACCCCTGACCACCTTGCCCCAGCTGCTCCTCCTCACCTCCCTCTGTGCCAGTACAAACCCTCACACTTTCCAGGCCAGTGTGAGAATGATGGCAAGCTAGATCCAGGAACAGATCCTGCTGAAAACTTACTCTTTTTTTTTTAGGGATTATTTTTAACTTGGATCCTTTCCCAGACCTGGCTCAGAGCATGACTACACAATGCTTATGTCAGCACAAGGAAGCCATCTAATGAGCACCCATGGGGGGGGCAGGATCGCTGCCATCGCTATCCTGGCCACCTTAATGAGCTTGTAAAACAATGGCCTACAGACAGCAGGTTAAAAAGCCACAGAGCTTCAGTAAATTGAGGATGGCAGATAAAAAACCCCAAAAAATAAAAACCAAAACCAAAAACCATACACACAGGTTACCTAGCTGCTGCCATGTCAAGCTGCCAAAATACAGCAAAAGCACAGGGCCCTCCACTGAAGAAAAGCAACTCTGCACTCAGCTTCACCACAAACCCAGTGCAGAAGGGCTCCTGACACACAACCAGGGAAAATCTTGGTCTTTACTACCTCCTAAGTAGGATACACAAGGAAAACCTGCACCTTGTAAACCACTGGTATCTCAAAATGACCTTTCTCTTCTCTTTTTGGCTAGGCATGCTCTCCCTACCCTCCTCTATCCCTGGAGAGACACCAAACAGCCCAGCCCCAACTCAAGGAGGAAGCATAAAAGCAAAAGAGAAGGGAAGGTGAACAGATAAAACAATTCTCCTTCCTCATGAACTGCGGGTGCAAACCCATCACAACAAACTGTGTAACCTTAAACACGTATTAAGATGGAGACAAAAACCCATGAGTACTGCTTCTGGTGTTTATGCTGACCAGTGGACTATTCATGTTCTGGTGGCAATCAGTGAATTTGTCATGAAAAGAAAGGATATGTTGGGTTTGCTATCGATCCGTATAATTCCTGTCTAAGAATAATCATACCCATCTTGAAATATAGCCCAAAAGGGCACTGTTATTCCGGAACTGAGCTGCTTTTAGAAGATGAGTAAAAAGCAGTTACATGCTCTTAGATATCTTCTTGAGGTTGCAGACAATTTTTCCTGGCTTTACAGGCACATTTTCTGATCCTTAGTGTTTTCTTTCCCCTATAGCTGAAAGAGCCAAACACAAATAAAGAGAAATCTGGCTGTCCCAGGAAATAATGTAACTGACTATACACAGAGGGCTGTCAAGTATGCACAAAATAAACTAACTGAAATAATATGATTTTTTCCCCTCTAATATCCTACATTTTTAGTCACTGTCGGCGTGACAGCCAATAACAGTAAGTGAAACAATTTCATGCAGAACTTTCCATATTGAGATATTCTACACCCCCTTGTGCAGCAGGCCATTTCTATCACTTACTTTGTATTAGGGCAACAGAGTAGGGCACCTCTAATTAAGCCTGGAGCAGTAACCGTTCCCTCAAACCAGGGCTAAAACCCGGGCTAACAGGCCATGATTCTTGCCAGACCACCTCTTTCTCCTCAGTGAAGTTTGGACATCACCAGTGGATGGGAAGCAAAAGCACAAGCCTCTGATGGCATCCAAAACTGCCCTCAAAATACGTATGAAAACACATATTCCGAGCATGGCTAGAACAACAGTACCAAACAAAACATATGACACTAATCCAAGTGTTACAACAAATTGTCCATTGTAGCTGGAAAACAGAGAAACACAGCCCTGAGAAAGGATCAGAAAAATACTGGGTTAAGTCTATTAAGCCTTAGTGTTAAGCATACATTCTAGCATTCTAGCATATTCATAAAACAGGTCTTTTTGAAGGTAGGAAAAAATATGACAGAACAGGTAAATAAATTAAATGTAAATAATAAGGAAAAATCAAAGATATAAACGAGAAGAAATCTGAGCTAAGAAATACAAAAATATTTTGTGTGCATTATGTGTGTGAAATTTAATACAATTTCTAATTCTTGCTATCTTGGATAACACCTGTCTGTTTTCCAGACCTCCGTTTCAGAAGTTTACTACTTTTTTCATGCATGGTTTCAGAAGGACTGTGGTCTCTTTAACAGTGAAGTTCTGTCCTCCATCCCACACATACTCTCACTGACTCCAACCAGCTTAGAGTTAACTATAAATACAGTGGAAAATCTAAGGTAGCTTGTTGCCTATTTTTTGCCTTTTTTCTGATGTGCTGTCAGGCTATTCATAATGAATATAAAATACTTTTTTTTTAAATTAACAATAAGGACATACAAAGGCTCTAATATTTTACAAACCTATTTGATGCAAAACACTAGATATGTGTTCTAGATCTCTGTTTTTCAGATCTTTATTACCAAATTCTGATTTCTTTTCATTTCATTAGTGCTTTCAACAGGTTATTAACATAAAGTACAGTCTTGCTAATTTACAGTAATGTTTAGGATACCTACTCTAAATTTATGGAAGAAATCAATAAATTAATAAATCAACAAAACAGAACAGAAAAGTGACAAAACACATTTTGTTCTATTACTGTGGCAATTCTAAATGGTGTTTTAATTATTCATATAAAATCTCTAATGCATTAGTTAATGTGATGTATCACATACTTTTTTTTTTTTTTTTTTTAATTCTTAGGTCCCAATTCAGGAATGTGGTTCCTTGCAGAAATACAAAGAAGGCATCTGAATACTTTTTTTAGTATTTGATTCTACATAGTCAAATGCTGTCCTGCTTTGGATCCAGAATACCACAAGTTTACTTACTCCACAGCACTCTCTGCTGAGAGCATATCCATGGAGAAAGTCACATAATATCACAAGTCCTGCAACACATCACACAACACAACCATGGGGCAGAAGCATCTCTTCATCACTCCTGACATAGCCAACAAGCAAATTCCCAGAACTGCAGCTTGAAAGAGGAGGCAATCCAGTATATTGACATTCCACTGAAAAAACGAGGATGAAACAATGAGCTAGTGAATATCGTTGGGAAGAGAAGTCAGGGTCTAAATTCTGGGCCTGCCTGGCAAAGCCCCTCTTCCTTTTTCAGCAATATGTAGAATTCTGTGCATCTTCTGTACACAGCACCCCAGGCAGTGTCGTTCTCACTCATTCACAGCCATGCTCCCTCTGCCCACCCAGTAGCTATGCTAAAGTAGTAACTAACATCCTTATTATCCCAGGAGAGACACCAACAGCACAAAGGAAGCTGCAAAGCCCATGAGTGATTCTGCGTAGAGGTGGAATTTTTCAAATTACGATAATGAGCTTCAAAAGAAAGTGCACAGAGCCACACAGATACAGCCCCTTTTTACGTCAGCAGGGTACATAAAGGGTCAACTAATCTCTACTACTTATTTTATGTATTAATCTCACCCCCCCCGTATTTAGCAACTTCCTCCTTAAGCCCTGGCATCTCTTCTCCATTTCCCTCACAATCTTGGGGCCTTTTCTTCCCGAGATTATCATCTACTGGAAGTTCCCCCTCCCTGACCACTGCCCACATCCCAGTCTTTGTTCTGGCTCCCTACAGTGTTCAGTGTCTGGACAGGCTTCACATTCACTCCAGATTTATTGCTCTCCTGCTCTTCAAAGCTTGTGAAGCAGGTTTTCATTCAGCTGCCCTCACCTGCCAGGACAGGGAGCAGTACATGAAAGCCGAAAGGAGCTCTTGAGCACCAGGCACCAGGAGAGCAGGGCTTTGCAACTGAAACCCAAGGTGGAAATGCACGCCATGTGTCTTATTTAGTTCAAAGCCAAAATGTTTCTGTCTAGGATGTCTGTTTGTATCTCAAGTCACAAAGAAGCCATTAGTACCAATAATGTGTCATTATGGGGGCGTCAGCAGAGACTCCACAGCTAAGGTTAATTTGAGATGCATAATTTAAAGCAGAACTAAAATCCCTCCATTTCACACTTTAATGACTCAATTCAAATCATTCTTCAAATTTGACACAGCAACTCTTAAGGGGACACTTGCGTGTTTTTCTTTTCTCTTTTTTTTTTTTCCCCCGGACAATTTTAAGTAGAATACTTATCTAGTGCAGAAGAAAAATACACAGATCTTCCATTTACAACCACTTTAACCTGTCTTCCCCCTCACATTTCTTTGCAGCAGTTTCATACTTCACACATTCACTCTGACACATTAGAATATGCATGATACAGACCACTTCCTCAAGTTAAAAAAACCCAAACCCGTTCAGAGTTAAAATTTTACTCATCGTAACCCCAGGGATTTTGCCAAGAACAGCTGACAACACTGTTTATCCTAAACATACCACATCACTTAGGTAACAGTAGTACCCCCACAACTCTTTGTCCTTAGTATTTCTACTCTCAGCATCCTGCTAAAATACCTTTAATACATAATCCCTGGTTTTCAAACTGAGGCAAAGACAGAAGGATGCTGTGGTTCAACAAGTGCTTCAAGCTGGTCCAAGTCTCCCAAATCATTGATAATTTGTTTTGTCAGGCAACTTCCCTGAGAACAGCTGATAAAACACAGAAATAATTAAGCAAAAACTCGTCACAACATAATGAAGCAGCATGATAGTGAGATCTTCATGCTGCTGAAGGGAAGATGCAACACCTCTCTATCAGACATCTCCTGCCTGTTGCTGTGCAGTCTTCAATAAAGCTCACATAATGTTACAAAAATGCATAGAAGCATAGAATGATTTTTGTCATCTGACACAACTCTATTTTGTTCTGGACTTTCAAGAAATCACAGTTCAAGCACACAGACATTCTTTGGAGAGCTGCCCTCAATGCTAAAAATGGCAATGAAATTGCACAAGGTGGGGGGGAGGGGAGGGAAGAAAATTCCAAGAAAACTTTGACTCATCCATTGTAATTCATCAGGTTTTTGGAGCAGAGAACGGAATGCCGTCAAGCTAAAATTGACAGAGCTATTTTCTGATCTCTAAGTGATGTCAATACTTCACAAAGCCACAAGTGCTGGGAAAATTTTTCTCTTCAAAATTCTAAGAATGACTCTTAAAAGTTATTAGGTTTGGGAGGGGAGGGGGGGAACCCAGAGCTAAAAGAGGTACTTGAAATTAAACTCCTACATAGGTGTGTTTTTGAATACTGAGAGTATTAGGCTCCACAGCTTTGTGCTATCTGTGACTCAGACTTGCTGCCATAGGTGTCAAGTGATCAGGGACTTAAGCAGAAACCTGCTGCTTTGTGATTATTTTTTTAACTATATGTTAAAAAATTCACCCTCAAAGACAGACAAAAAGCAGGCTTTTCCATTCAGTTACAGACCTGAAACTTTCCAGTTGCCAGATTTTACTGTCTTGTCAACTTTCACCTAGCAAAGCAGATTTTTCTGGTTTTCTCTTGTTTAAATCTTAAGGTTTTCAGAACCACATCATGTTCACCATGGTTTTCAGAACAACACAATGTCAACCAAATCTAACAGGCAAAATGGTTTCAATAAAGTTCTGAGAATAACACATCTACTCTGGCACGCCAACACACTATTTTTAATTGAAGCTCATTAAAGATGTAATAGAAGAAAAATTATATTCACTTCCAGCACTGTTCCATCAATGCAGTGAGATAATCATGCTGCTGTACCATACATAAAGCAATATTTATGATTAGTGGTTTAGGTAATTTAATGGAAAGGCAGAAAGCAATGATTCATTCCTTGTTCTATCTGTTGCTGAAAAATGACTTTTGCCAATTGCCAGGCCCAAGCAGGCACAGAGAGAGATCGGTTTCAAATGTTAGTAAAACAGAGACCTGGAAAATGAAAAGAGACAAGCCAGTTGAAATGCCGAACAAAAGGAAAAAAATCTGGATTACAGATGACAATTACTTTACAGAGCAGCATACAAATGCAGGCCTCTGAAGTAATTTAAACCAAATGTAGATTGAAACAGAAGTCATTTAGTGAGTCAGCACAGTAATAGGACACTAAAATTACATGTGAGAAAAGTGCAATCCTTTTTGTATAGCACACTGTCTTTTATTCCAAATTTACCCGAAAACAAATTGTCTCCTTTGTGCTGTACGTTCTTCGTTTCCTTTGGACTCAACCTCTTCCTTCCAGAAAGAAACAAACTTTGTGCAGGCTGACTAGTTATGGGCTCTGATGTCTAGGACTTGAGTTTCACAAAAGTTTCATCTCCAGACCATGACAGCATTAATAAACAATCATTGGCATCAATACTACTGACCCTCTTCCAAGTTATGATTACTTTCTTGTGAAAATAATTGTTTTTAAAAAATTACCAGTTAAAACCAAAACTGCAGAGAATCATTACAGGCTCTGCCTCCTGAATTCTGCCATCCCAAAGGTTTCAGTGACCTACAGCTTGGTGCAGACCAGGACTTCAGTACTAAATACGCTGACCATTGGTTAAAGAAAGGCTTTGCCTTCTATCTGCCTCAAACATTTTTTAAAACCATAACCATTTTTAAACTTAAAAAGCAATTTTCATCTCATTCTTGCCTCATACTTTAAAAAAAAATGTAATTCTGTGAAAGCCACAACAATCACTTGTTCAACAGAGACTGCTACTCTCTGAAGTGCTTTCTGAGATAGATTTATATGGACAGACGTGGGTAGAAATGAATACTCCAAAAATATCCACAATAGATAACAAGCAGAATCTAGAAACAAAAACCCCCCCCATGTACTGCAAATGCAGCCCAAATTGGAACAAATGCCTACAGTAGCAACAGCGCAGGAAGAGCAAAATGTTATTGTACATTACTGGCCTGCAGCCCACAATTACAAAAAATACTGCAGTATTCCACGGTAACAGCGTAAAATATTATCATTTCAAACAAGCAGTTGCAGCACCCTGCCCACAGCAGCCATGTCTCAGAGAGCCAGGGGAGGATAGGGCTGCCAAAGGATTCCCCACTGCAGAAGGTGAGTGGGCCACAGGGTTAGTGAACCCTTGGGACGCCTTCTCCTCACACCCACAGCTCCATTCCATCAGGGCACAAAGAACCAGTGCTCAGCAGCAAAATGCTCCCACATGGGCTCCAGCTGCTGAGCCCTCCAGCAGAAGGGAACCATGATGCTCACTCTGCTCTCTCCCTCTTGCTGTAGTATGCCTTCTGACAAATCCGCATTTTCACGTTGTTTTGGATTCAATAAAATCTCCCCCATCCCAGCTCCCCTGCACTAATGCCTGTGTTACCCGGCCCCCTCTAACACCCAGCCAACAGGTTTTAAGAGTGACCCAGCCAGAGGCTCCCAAAGCAGGGATTGGCATACCCTGCCATTATGATGGCTACCATTCACTTCCCGAGATGGTGAGCAGTCACTCCACTACAGATCAGCAAAAGGGGAGACAACATGCACACAAGTTTATCAGCGACGCTCTTGTCAACTGCTGTACCCAAGGATGGCCAGCACAGAGGGCGGTCCCACCAGAGCAAACAGAAAACCCCAAAAAGCAGCAGGTAAATCTGTGTGCTCACTGGCATGCACTGCACACTAATGAATAGCCCTAGCTTGGTATTTGTAGAAATAACACCTACCACATTTGGGCTCTACAAGGATCATAAAAAAAGACCATCTAAGAAGCCACATGTTTTCTGCAAACTTAATGCGCTTGCAGAACTATCAATCAGAGGAAAAGCAAAGCAGAAATCTGAACTAATGCACTATCCTGGTTTCAGCTGAGATAGAGTTAATTTTCTTCCCAGTAGCTTTTAAGTTTTGTGGGTTTTGGACTTAGCATGAGAATAATGTTAATAACACACTGATGTTTTAGTTGCTCAGTAGTCAAGGACTTACCCTAAGTCAAAGACTTTACAGTTTCCCATGTTCTGCCAGAAAGGGGGTGCACAAGAAGCTGGGAGGGAGCATGACTAGGACAGCTGGCCCAAACTGGCCAAAGGGATATTCCATACAATAGAATATCCTGCTCAATCTATCAACTGGGGGAGTTGCCCAGGAGGGGCTGATGGCTGCTCGGGGACAGGCTGGGTATCGTCAGTGGGTGGTGAGCAACTGTGTTATGTATCACTTGTCTTTCTCAGGTTTTATTTTTCTTCTTCTTCTGGTTGCCTCCCTTTTCATTACATTGTCATTGTTATCATTACCACTATTATTGTTATTATTGTTGCTGTTGTTATATAATTATTAAACTGTTCTTATCTCAACACATGGGTTTTACCTACTTTTTTTCCAATTCTCTTACCCATCTGACTACGGGGGTACGGAGAGTGAGTGGCTGTATAGTACTTGGTTGTTATCTGGGGTCAAGCCATGACGCTCATGCTTAATATACAGCCTGCAAATAGTACAGATTCTCCAGACAAAACTGCGAAGTCTGAGCTTTGCCTCAGCTACCAATGCTGCCTCAGGTATTTGGCCTCTCCCCACAGTACAAAAAGCCTGTAGTTGAGTTTGAAATACACAAACACTAAAAGCACTACCTTTTAGAGGTATTCAAATCATGATGAAAACTTTATCTCATGCAGCCAACCAGAGATATGGTATTTTCAGGAGGGAGCAAATTAACTGCCATACTTAAATACCTTCAAGTTCTCCTGCACTTCTCATCTTTCCCACACCAGATTTTCTCTGCCAAATACAAAGGAGACTATAGTGCATATATGTGCAATATATATGCAATCAACTGCAATACTACATGCAGTAGATTAAAATAGTGCATTTTGTATCCTCATATGCAACTCATTGGATTAAAGATTCAGAGTCCCACATGGAGTACTGTAAATACACATAAAGTCTCTGGGTGCTGGATTTGACTCTCTGACATATGTAACAGATGTGTAAAGTAACACATAACCAGATGCCTCTCTAGTAAATGCACAGCTAGAGACTGAAAAGCCCTAAAAATGTTGTGTCCAAGGGCAAAGGAAAAGGGAGAGAATAAAAACAGAACCACATAGCTAGCAAGTAAAGAAAAATTTAGGCCTTATTTATTTCTTGTCCACAGTGCTGTAATTATTCATGTCTGTAATTCAGCTATGGTATCTCAAGAGAGGACTTTTCAGGAGGTGGGAGTCCAGCCACTGTAGCCTGATTTGCTCCATGCCAGGCTGATCAACCATTTCTTGATGTATTTGAAATTTCAGGGTCCTACCACCAAAGCCTCCACAGTGATTTCAAAGACCTCCATCCAGAAGAGAGGTCTAACTCCTCAGAAGAAAAAAATACTTGGGAAAAAAAAGCATATGGCTATATAACAATCACCACCACAGAGGCCTTTCTCCTTTCCCTGAGTTGGTGTGTCCTGGCCACAGTGGCTAGGAGAAAACAGCTGCTGTGCTTTTGCAACAACCTTCTAAGGCAGAGGAGAAAGGCGGGTGAGAAAGTCAAAAACTTGTTTAAAAGTCTCAGTTTAAAATTTCTGGCAACTCCCATTTCATGAAGCAACTTAAAACCCCTCTCTGCTAGAAACTGTGTGAACCACTGACTTCAGATCTGGATCCTGCCTTTTGCAAAGCTGCTGGTGGGCTTGGATCCAAGGCTTTAGTTCAAGCTCTTATGTACTCCATACTCAAATGACTTATACCATACATCCTTTATAATAAATAGCCTCACAGTGAGGAAGGACAGTATTGGCACGGTTCATTTTTACATCACTCTTGAAAGTTTAGGGAAAGCACTGGAAACATTACAGCTTTCAAATATTTTGCCTTATGTGGTTTACAGGCAGCACAGTGAATGGCTGTGCAAGCTTCACCCATTTTCCTGGGACATGCAGTGTGACAGTGTGAGTCCCAGGCAGTGCCCACCAGAGCCGAGCAGAACAGGCATGGTGGCACTGGCACAGGCACAGCCACGTCTCACCACAGTGCTGCCCTGCACTGTGCCACTGCAGTCTCCTGCCTCCCCACAGTGAAGGTCTCCGTTCTCTGTCCCAACCACCTCCTCTTTACAAAGGCTCACACACACAGACTGAAACAAAAGAATAATTCCATTATGTGCCTGGCAGGCTGTGCACTTTCCTTCTGAATCACAGTAGTGGCGCCCCATTGAAAAGATCCATATACAGGAGGTGGGAAAAAAAAATAAAAAAAAGTCTTTGGCAAGCACACGTGTTATCAAAGCCTCATTTCCACTTAACACAAGTTGCCTTGGGATCTAATGCAGCTGATTTGAGGGGAAAATACAAACAAAGTCTTCTTCCATTAGCCAGGGCAGGGGGTGGGGAAATCGAACCAGTGCCATCTTTGTTGAAGAGCTCCAAAGAACTAATGGTTTAGGAGAGCTGAAGAGCATGGGCAGGGGACAATTTGTGACTGATCGCTGCCATCTGAACAGGGCATGCTGACAGCTGAACGAAGAGCAAAACAAAAAAGGCATGTGTTTAATCTGGGCAGGCTTGGTCCCCTGTGTTCACTCCCAGTGAAAAGTACAAAGCAGGAGAAAGTCAGTCTCTCTGCCTGCTCAGCTCAGCACCCACATAACTCCCTGGCACACACCACAGGACCTTCTCCAGGAACACAAATGGGGGCATTATTTCTTCACATGCTGAAAAAAATAAGAAAGGAGAAGAACAGCGGTACAATTTAATATATCCTAAAATTGATCTTTTAGCACCAAAGAGGTTCCCTCCAATACTCTGACAATGAGCTCCTGCACTCTCCGATACAAAGAAAGCTAAAAACAACCTCAACGATTTTCTGAGTGTAACACAGAGCTGATAAAATGATTATAAAGGCCACACAGATGCTACAAAATACCTTTTCCTGAACTTCAATGTGCGCTTCCTCAGAGAGCAACAAGAATGCAATTGTGAAATGAAAATCACGCACGTTATCCCAGCCTGACATCAATGAAAAGAAGGCAGCAATAAAAGCATTTTGATTTATGCTCCGCAGAACCAAGAAGGAATGCTTGCCTCCAAGAGAGTGGGATAGACAGAAAGCAAAGATGGCCTGAGGGTGATCACACAACGGTCACTACAGAGCACTTCTTTCTCACTGGTTTGGCCAAGACTGTCACCTACACCTGAAACAGGGCTTGCCCCAGAGAGCAAAGCATTTCCTCACCTCAGCCTTCAAACAGGTTTGCATTAATACCTCATTTCACAACTACACAAATTGCCTCGGACTCCTGCTGAAAGAGTCCTGTATTCCTGTTTGGGCTCACAGTCCCTAGTGCAAGACCTGCACATAAAAAGGAGTTGGCTATACTGATTTGCAAAAATTTTGACCTTTACAGAAAAATCAGTACAAATACCTACAGGACCACTACAAATTTCCCCAAGCAATGGCTCTTGTCCACTGACCAGAAAGGAAGTATTTAGCTCTCTGCAGTGGGCCTGTTGATTTCAAAAGAAACTTAATAGCTTTATTCCTACAAAGCAATGCAGAGCAATCACCAGGGGTTGGCTATGCTCTCCTCTCTTCTGAAATCTGGTAAGCAACATATGTCTGCAAATGCCACTTGCCAAAGGGTTTTGATTCTCTGTACATTTGTGGGAACGTATACCCTGCTTCTTCCAGGTTATATGGGTCTTTTTGATTCTGCAGATTCCTTACAGCAATTTTGTCTCTTTCAGCACAATTGTGGGGCAGAACATAGTAAATAACTTAAACTTTTTATTTAAGGAAGATGCTGGTGGTTTTTAGTGTTCATTTATGCAACATTTTCAGTGCTTAAAAGTTTTACAACTAGCGTTTTCTCCTTACTAGACTTAGGTATGATTCTTTTCTAATGGAAAAAAAAAAAAATAAAAAAAGACTAGAGGGAAAAGGTGAGCTTCTCCCTGTGCCTCATCATTGTCTTTATTAAAAAAAATTAACTCTGGACAACACAATTCAGCCTCAGTCAGGGAACTCTTAGTTCAGTTGCGATTCAAATATCCAAGTGCAATTTGCAACTCTAGTTATGAAAGGGGACATTATTTTCTTTATACATTTAGCTCTATTTTTTCAAAGACACACTGATGAAACAATTAAAGCAGACGTATTATTAAAGCTGGTGTAGAATTCACAGGCTCTGCTAAGAAGTTTGGTATTTCAGTGAGGTGTCTAAATGTAAAAATGAGAACTATGTGTTTAATATAAAAATATCACTTGAGAATGCTGTAAAATCAGATTACTCATGACATTATCACCAACAGTAAAAGATCTGTATATGCATTTTTCTGGCTGTGCGTTGTATGTTCTTCAATAGCTTTCTTCTGCTGAGCTCCCATATGATATAGATTCCAAACCAGGAAATATTTAGGCTTATGCCTAACTTTCAGGAAGAATAGCCTCATTGATTTAAACAGGGTTTAACCCTTATAAATGTCAGAATGATTGCCTGTTTGTGGGACTGGAACTCATGGGGCCCATTTTCAAAAAGATAAATGCATTACTATATTAGAGTATATAAATATATTACATACATATTTTTACTGCTGTTTCTGGATTTGCTATTACAGTTCTCTCCTTCCCTCTCCTGCCTGTTTTTATTGCCTTCAACAACAATATCATGACACTCTGAGGTAAATAATGATTAATTTAATTACAAACTAACTGTAACTTATGACAAGATCCTCTAATCACTTACCTCAAATCATGAGTGTTTAAAGATGCAATTGTTAATCTCCTTTTTTTCCCCCTCTCACAGGAGATGTTGCAGACTTTTTTTTCTGGTATTTTTCATTAAAACTCTTTCCCTGTGCTCCAGGATCTTAAACAAAAACAAAAAAAAAAGAAACACTCAGAATGAAAATGTCATTTCAAGCAATTGGTGGGTGGCTCAGGGGAAATCCCTGACCTTTTTTCAATGTATATTTCATTATCTAAAGCAAGTGTAGTAACTTCCTCCAGCAGCAGCTCTTCTGTGGGCTGTACTTCAAAAAAAAAAAAAAAAAAAAGACCCAACCGAACCAAAAAAAAAAAAAACCCACTAGTTTAGACACTCAAAACCGTGGCATTTTAAGAATCTTTAAGATAGTACACTACAAAGTATTCATTTAAAACACAATCCAGGATATAACAGGCTCCACAAATTTATGATGGTGAAAAAGGAAGAAAACCCAGAACACAAACCAGAAGAAAAATCATTATGTAAAGTATCAAACTGTTACACAGTTTTATTATTACTATCACTGTTATTATCACTAATATATGGCCAGCTCCCTCAGTCTTCACTGAGTTCCTGTAGTACTTCTGTAGTAGCAGCGTGGGGGAAGTAGTAGCCGTGCTGGAGAAGCAATGCAGCGTTAGCACTACAAAACCCAGCCCAGCTGTCGAGAGAGGAAGGAAGGGAGGAGGAGCGACAACGCAAATGAGTTTAGAGTAACTGGCAGGTCTCTAATACAATCAATTTTGACATTCTCCACCATCACCAAAAAAGGTCTGAAGGGTTTTGAATTTTCAGCAAGTGCTGCTACCAGAACACTTTCTCACCACCCCGTTTCACTCTCCTCCCTCTCCCATACCTGCAGCAAGGCTTGGCCAGGAGCCAGCGGAGTACGTAAGACTCCAAACCAGGCTCTGTCAGCAGGAAAACACTGCCAGCCAGTGCAGAGTTCACGTTCCCTCTGAGAGCGTGGTCTTGCATTTGCACAGCCTCTCTGGATTACAAGCATCCCAGTTATTTCTGTACAAACAATTTTTAGGACCAACAACCACGTTCATTTTTGCTCTGTAAAAGGCCCGAAAGAAACTGTTCCCAGGGTTACACCTGTGGCTATCCCCAGTGAAGCCAATAAATTTACACAACATGACGAGAGGATTTGACCTTGTGTGCATGTAAGCCAGAACACTTTGATTTTCTTCCTCAGCTAGAACAGGCAGACAGGTCTGAATAATTTTTCCTTGCTTTTATTTAAGAAATGAAGACAATATCCACAGACTTCTGTGGTTGCATATACCTCAAAAAAGACAACTTTTCCAAAAGCGGTCAAAAATTCAAAAAGTACAGCTTTCTACACCACAGTTTATTCCCCCACACACCCTGGAGGAGAACAACCCAAAACTCCAAGCAGACCACAACACTCAAATAAGGGGGACCTTGACACCTGTACAAAGGCTGTGCCTATGTCACCACTCCCCAAAGCTGCTTATGGTACAAAATACTCTGTTTAAATTACCCTGCTTCCCTACTCCACCGTGCTTATCCACGCTGACGTGGTGCAACCTCTTCAAGGCGCCTGTGCTCACCCAACACCAGTCGAGGCTGCAACAGCCAAACCTACCACTTGCAGGAAGCGGACAAAGCCCTCTAAATCTGTGACACAAATCCAGAGAAGGCTGCAAGTTCAAAGTGAAATGAGGACAGTCTATCCATGACTCATGCCACCTAGAAACCATTCTTAATTTAAGAAAAAGTGTTAAAGGGATTACTGTACAGAGTGTCACCCTGCCAAATCAACTAGGTTCTGCCTCTCATTTTTTTCCCCAACTCAAATACAAGGTGGCCAAAGATCAAAATCAGCATAAAATCCTCCTGTTCTCACTTCACATACTTACATTTTTAATGCTCTGTTTAAAGAGTCAAATAAAGCTGTTTGATGGACAGATTCCCAGCTATCCTCCAGGCTTTTCTGCATGACCTATGGGCAAATGCTATGTGACACTTCCTGAAGGGCTGAAATAGCTCTGAATGACACTTGAGCCTCTATAGTACAACTATAGCATGAGAGTTTGGCTCCTAATGCACATTGTCACTTAACCCAAATATTCCTCTGCCTTAGTTTCCCTGCCTCTGAAGCAAAAACAAGAGTATTCCCCCATCTCAGAGGGCTGATGCAAAGAACACAACACCTGTGCTGATTTAGTGGATAATCTGGAAACATGAAGAAAGTTACAGAAAGTTATAGATCTCTTAA
Organism: Falcunculus frontatus; assembly: GCA_013398115.1. Lineage (NCBI taxonomy): Eukaryota > Metazoa > Chordata > Aves > Passeriformes > Falcunculus > Falcunculus frontatus. The sequence goes on from VZRV01005907.1 coordinate 112,435, forward strand.
CTCTGGCTGAAACTTCACATACCCAGAAAAAGACCCTGCAAACCAAAATAAGGAGTGAGTCATCAGCCTGTCCCTCTGAAACCGTTTTGCTGGATAGTCATTTCACTAGTACAACTCTCTTCTCCAGGGTGCTCCCAGCAAGCGTGGGGGACACTGAATGGATTCACTGTATTCACACAACAGCTTTACAGCTGCTGAAAAAAGGCCTATTGTAGGCCTGCATTTTACTATCTCGAGTAGCATACATAAAGTTGCTGTACAGCTTCCATTACCCATCTGATCCTTACAGAAACAGGAGCAACAAGTCAGGGGTTTTCAAAAGAAAATAGATTTAACTGTGATGGAGGAAATAGTCTGGTTTTTAAAAAAAAACAAAAGTAACAATTTATATAGCAGAGCATAAAATACTAAAAATTCAATGTAACAAAAATACTTTAAACACATTCTGCCCTCCTTTTTTTCTACTACATCACAATATCTGTGAGCCAAATACAAATTTCACCATCAGAAAGGAGCATCAGGCCTGCAATACACGTGCTCTTCCTGCAGTCACTGTCTACTCATGGCTTGCACCTCTGTGCATTTCTGATTATTGCTCAGTAACTGAAATAGTATCAAAATGAAGAGTGAACTCTTAAAACAGAATTATTTGGTCACACTTACAAAGACACACTCAACAGCCAGATAATCCTGGATTTTGCAAAACATGTGAGTAGATCTGACAGCCCCTTTCTAAATGTCTTGATTTTTCTCTGTAGTGTCCGTGGAGTCAGGGAAAAAGGACAGTCCTGAATTAGGTACATTCCTCCCAGCATTTGACTACTCCATTCTCCCCCTTCTGGAGAAATGAACACAGCTTCAAACAAATTAAAGGAATATTTTGTCAGCTCCTTCACTCTTCCCAGTGCAAGAATTGAGGCAGTGCTTGGCTTCTCTAGCCCCCAGCAGAGGCAGCTCTGAAGTACAAATCCTCCTTCCTCCTCCCCATACACACAGCATTAACCCTGCCAGCTGCAAAGAAGCCAAATTCAGCCAGGGCTGTTCAGCAGCCTATCACAGGCTGTTCAGCAGCATTCTGTACTACTAAACCCCAAGAATTAAATGATGGTCGATCAGCACATCTCCCCAAAACACAGTACCTCCCTCAAAAGCAACGAGATTGGACAAAAGTTACAAGGTCAACTTCTCTGTCTTCTGGCTTCTAGAGCCCCAGGAAGACAACAGGTGCTGTGCTGCTCTGCACTCAGAAGGCAGAAATATTTTGCTTTTCAGTGAAAGCTGAGACAGGCACTACCCCTTGCTTTAGCAGCTTGGGACTTTAAGAAAATACCAAGAGTAGCAGCCTGATAAAATACCAGCAGTAGGACGCCTCTTTTCCCCATCTTCCTTCATTTCACAGGGGGGCCTCCCTCAAAAGGCTAATGGAGCTGAATGGACTGAGATGATTTTCCATTCTAGGTAACTTGCACATTTGCTGTGTTAGCATGACTTGACTGTGATCAAAACTGATGAAAAACCACAGCAATGGAAACAAAGACTCGTGTAAAGAGAGAAATGAAACCCCAAAACAACCTACAGAGAAAGACTCGGCTCTTATTTCTGGATTTGGGCAGGCTTGCCTACCTCCAAGCCTGGGGGGCAGACAGGACTGCCAGCCTCCCTTGTCATCCCCAGGGCAAGCAGTTTTGGAGTGGGCCTGGGCAAAAGTAGTACTATTGCACGTGACAGGACAGAGCCAAGGCCAGTTGAGAACAGAGTGGATTGCTAAAATATGATCTCATTTTGGGATGAGCTATGAGAGATGGAGAAATAACAGCACCAGGCTCTCTGCACACCTCTCTCCATGGGACAGGAACTCTCCCCCCCAGATCTCACAGGAATGGACCTACTACTCTCCCTTGCCTCTGCCGAGGGTCTGGCAGGCTCAGGCACGTGTTCCTACATGCTATTTATTCCTTTTCTTGCCTTCTGCTCGTAAGCACAAACACCATGAGCTCCCCTCTTTTCTTAACAGCCGAAGTGACTTTATTGCATGATTTTTGGACTAGAACTACCAGCCCACGCTCACTGCCCCCATGCCTTGATGCCACCTGTTTATCATTACAAGGTGACACAGAGCCATGCGCTCCCCCACTTACCCTGAGGCGTGTCATGTCTTTCCAAGTCATAAAGCCCCAGTCTCATCAGCTGCTGACCTCAGGCTCTCCCTGGCACCCTAAGTGCCTCCTTTATCCCAGCATGAAGGTCTGAGAGAGACAGCCTGCATCACAAGCCAGTGGCTTCATCCCTTGGCAGCGACCCTGCCATATGACTGCCTGTGCTGAGGCACAGCCTTCCTTGGCTCACGACCTCATAAAACAAGGAATGCCAGTGGATGAAGAGCTGAATACCCTCTGCCCACTCTTTCACTGGCCAAGCTGCCCTGAACAGTAACACACATCCTCCTGTAAAAGTTCAGTGTGTTGCCCACAAAAAGCAGCAGGCAAGCGTGCCTCTGCTGAAGAGCACATATAGTTTAGAAAGACATGTTAAGATAATGAAATATGGCATGATATTCTATGTGCAGATACATTCTGGGTTCTTCAAAAGAAGGGCTCTAGAAAAACAATAGAAATTCCATGTTGTTTGGAACAGATGGGCCTTGTATTTTTTTCCTATTGCCTTCTGCTTTACTTACTCATCTCACCTACCTTCTAGCTATATGAGGTTGTTTTTTGGGATCTAGTTGCTTGCTGCTATATAGAAAGATCAGAACAATCAACATTCCTTATACAATCATGTATCTCCAGTGACAGAGTGTAAAGGACACATTCAGGACACTTCAGAAGAAACCTGTGATGACCTTTGTTGCAGGAAACTTTGGAGGCCTGACCATAAGCTGTTTTTAGAACAGAAATTTGACTAAGCCACAACCAGCCACTGTGGTTTGGTCTTACTTTTTGAGAGCAGCAGGAGAGTTGCCGGCAGCTTGGCCAGCAACTAAAATATTCCAGGCAGAGGAAGAAATGTTGCCCTCTGCCTGGATTCAGTGAGTTGGTTGGCTACAAAATTTGGTTGGGTTTTTTGCAGTCAAACGTACTCTTTTAATCAAGAAGAGACAGGACACTGAGAAAGACAAAGCTTTTCTGTAAGTCTACTTCCAAACTTGTCTTTTGTAAAAAAAACCCCAAAACACTGTACTACTACTTCTGTCACCTCTACTTCTACTTCCTTTTCTTCAGCACAAACCATAACAGGAGCATTTCAGCAAATACCAGGTTTGGTTGTAGGCTCCCAGGACTGCAAACTGTCAGATCCAGAAAGCAGGACTGTCGCATCTGCCAGACCGGCTCTCACACCTACTCTCTCAGATAACATCATGTATTTTTCCAAGTCATGCTAGCAATAATATGACATTACACATCCCCTTCCCTGCCTGAGGACACACCCAAAAAGAAGCTATACACTTAAATGAAGGATGCCCAGCCAGTGTCTCAGGATGGCAAACAGCCTCAGTTCAGTGCAGTGTCTGTCTGAGCACCCTCCGTACCCGAAGGTTACAAGCACTGTCCCCACGTGGGCACATGCTCACATCAGCAGGTCAAGTACCAGCCGCTAGACGTGGGTCATTACTGCTTAAGCATCTAATGTGCACTTGGCATTGTATAAGCTCCTTAAAGAAGATACGATCCCTTCAGTAGACGATTTCTTCTTTCTAACTTCTCAAAACAGCCTTCCTTCTCAGAAGCCTACTCACATCAACCTTCCCCTTTCAGTAATAATTACAAAGAAAAGGGAAGAAAGAACACGGAGAAAGAAAAATTATTAAATGTGTTTAACTAACTGGCACAACTATACACAGTCAGATCACTGAAATATGTCTTTCTTTCCGTGCCTTCATCCCACTATATCCCTATAGGGCAAAGCCACCTTCTGCTTTTGTTAGATCAGGCATGCAGCTTTTGAAGCAAGTCTCCAGATAATCCATCCTGCCTGGGCTTTCAGTTGTACTTTGGGGTGGTCCTGCAGCACATGAACAAATCCCTCTTCGGAGGAATTAACTAGAAGCATCATGTGTGAGCAGCCAGCAGCACCAGACTGCTCGGAAGTAAAAGCAACCCCAAAACATGCCTGGTGCAAACCTCAGCATCCCAGCACGGTTTCCACAGATACTCTCTCCACTTGGGCCACACTACTTGTTCATGTAGGCATAATCATAAAAATCAAATATTCTGCTGTCATTCATCTTTATGCCACCAAAAAAAAGATGGTATTATTATATTCGACTCTAATGTTGCAACAGTGTAATACCGACAAGCAGCAAGAGCATCTTGAAGTGAACAATGTAAAGAATAGATCAAAGTAGTTTCAGCTACAATAACTAACCTAATTTCTGTAGTTTTACAATGAGTTCTTCTACTCTTTAAAGTATTTTTTCTTTGTTCTACACCAAAATAGTAAATATTATAGTAAATATAATATTATAGAAGGGAAAAAGTAAACCAAACTGGATAAAAAGACCAAAAAAAGTACTACCTTTCCACCATTAAACTCCATGAAAAATAATAAACATTAGGCATAGTAATAAAAATGTTGGCATTAGTTGTAAAAATTGCCAGCAGAAAATTTTGGGCAGCAGTGCTTTTTTAATATGTTATCATCTGAGCTTATGTTAAATGTCCTCTGGTAATTTTGTCCTCACAGTGGATCTTTTGTTCTCTTTGAAAATGTCATTAAATAGACCCTCAAAATCTTGACACTTATCATAACTAATTCAATTAATAAGACAGTCATCACATATTTTTTCAGTGCATGAAAGGCCAACAATTCTATGACATGATGTCTAGCTTTACTTTTTGTCACTCTTTAAAAAGTACCTGCTGAGTCTGTGGAAGTTTTCAGGCCACTGGCTAAAAGACACCTATCTACACAATCCCCCATACTTGTTTCTTTTCCTCATAAGCTCTCTGTCCCTAGCAGCAACAAGAGCGTAACACTCCAGAGCTTCACTGGAAGTTGCTAAGAAATACCTTGTGATAGAAACCTCCTTGCGTTCCAGGTGCAGGAAACAACTAAACCTCACCGATCCATCTGTTCAACTTTTGTTAAACAGTTCTGGACCTGACAGCAAATTTTTGAGCAAGAGTGACATCGAACACCATGCTGAGGACCTGGCTGGGGCCAAGTGAAATGCTCTCCTAGTACTCAAACCCTTCTTGAAAGCTTCTCTCTTCCTTCACATGCCTTCCACACAGGAGACAACTCTGAGCTCACTGCAAGCAGGAAGCCCAAGCACAGAGGAAGTGTGTATAAAATCCACAGTCTCAACTTCACCACCACTGTCCATTTTCATGAATGAAAAAGGCAAAGTCAGTAGGGGAAGCTGTGCCCTGTCAGAACTGCTACCATGCTGTTTGTCCTTTCCCTTCAAAGCATTGTGGATCTGTGTTAGTTTCCTGCAAAGGTAATTGTTTTTATGTATTAAACCAGCCAGGGACATGGTTTCTAATATGGTTAATTTTTAACAGCGCAGCTTTGGGCCTAACTCCTTGTCCTGCATTTTTAAGAGCTGTTTGAGAAAGTTTGGGACCTTTAATAAGTGATCTGTGTGTTTAAACTGCATTCACTGGTGACTTTACGAGCAGGACAGAAAAAGTGGGTTGGGCTCTAACCTCACAGCTCAGCTGCACAGACCAGTGCTGTGTTCCATCTGTCACACAGCCCCGGTCACATCACTTTGTCCATCTGTCCCGGGCTCCATTTGACTCATAGAGAACATGTGAAATGAGTGAAGGTGCTGTTGGTTTAGAGCAGAGGAAAGCTGAGGAAAACTTAAAATCCTACATTTACCAATAAAGCGTGGGAGAAGAAAAAGGATTTGGGATATTCTCCCTTCTTAAAAGACCAAGTAGTCCCATAAGCAGTGAAGCCCATGAAGGCTGGTTCCCTGTGGCTTTGCATCTCCATGACCCCATGCACAGTGAGATGCACTCTCTGAGTAAAGCTAACCCTGAGCAATGGCTCACACCCCATTGCACTCTCACATCTGTGATAACAGGCGAGCCTTTCCTTCAGAAAGGTCACCCGTTTCTGTTGTTGTTCTATACCAAACTCCTTGTTTCACAAAACTGCTCACAGCTCAATCTGCCTGTTAAATTTAGTCGGAGCTGGCCAGTGGACTCCAACCTTACTGCAGAGATTTGGGGAGATAGGAAAATAGTATACTCCACAAGGAAAACAAACTAAAATATCCATCTTGGCCTGAGAAAAATGACGTTGAATTGGCAAGAAAGGTAAACCAGTGGATCTGATGTTAAAACTCAGAACTGCAACGCCAATTCTGTAAGATTCATCAGTAACAAAACAAAGCATCGTCTTGCCCAGGGAGGTTTATTTTACTTATGCTAGTTTGAAACACAGCTTTACTTATACTTACTGTGAACTGCATTCTGTTTATGAATAATATTAGGTCTGTCTTCTGGGAAATTAAATTGTGATCTGTCCTCTGTTCCATTTCTTTAACACATTCAGTTTACTACTGTAACTTATTTGTGATTTACTAAATTCCAATTACAGAAAGTAGGACAACATTTTGTTCCTATGCAAGACAGGAAAAGTGTATCTATAGATTTATGTAAAGATAACAGATTCAAATCTGCTTCAAATGACAGAGGACAAGTAGATGTCTGGGCTTTTTGAGGAGAGGTGAGATAATAAAAGGGTTTTTCCCCTGAAGGATCAAAATAAACTATTTTTCCTTTACATGGTTCATAATATAATACAGATATTGTTAGAAACAAAACTAAGTTTATGGAACAGTCACAATGTTGCATATGGTTACATATGTCTTATTAATTTTGGTGAACAGAGTTTATAACCAGAAAAATTATTTACAGCCTAATTTATTTTGGATATCATACTTCTTTACATACATGTACATGTACTAACGTGGGCTGCAGTGCAGTCTAATCTCTCCAGCATTTATTCATACCTAGGACAAAACTGCTTTCAACTGGCATATTTTTGTCATGGCAAAACTAGCACTCAACAGTTTCATCTTCTAGCACCAGCCTGTGTCAGTTTTAACATTATACTGTCTTTTCCAACAATTCCTTGACTTTACACCTAGGATTTCTCTTTGGTGTCTACAGCTAGTAACATCACCACCACAAACCTTTCCTGTCACCAGTGCCCTGGAGAAAATGAAAGTAACCCTTCAGCCAGTCTCTGCAGGACAAGCAACATTCGTAAGGAAACCAACTGCTCAACTTTCTTTCAAATGGGCTGAAATAGACAACAACTCACTTTCAATAGTTGGTATATTACTAACAAAAAAAGCCAATGATCATTACATAATTGCTTTAAAATAAGTTTAAAAAGCTACAAACACACCTCCTTGTACCAGTCCCCTGACTCATACTTTATGCTAAAATGCATATGCCTCAACATATAGGTATATATTTAAATGCAATCTTCACTAGATTAATCAATTTAAGGCTCAAAAAAAAAAAATTAAAGACATTTTGAAAGCCAGCAAGGACAATTATGCTCCTTTAGGCTTATGATAATCATATAACAGGGCATATAATTTGAGGTTAGAATCCCACCCACAGTGGGAAACAACCTTCTATTTCATGCGAATAGCATCAAACTCAGAAATTTGCTGTGTAGTATTTTCAGAAAGACAGCTAAACGCTACAGAAATCTTTCATCCACCTGTGAATGCACTACTTTCCTAGGCCTTTTCACAATTATTACCAGGATCTTCTCATTAGTAAAAACAAACCGTTCTTCATTGTGAGAGTGAACTGTTCCCCCTGCTCAACCAAATTCCAGTGAGTGTGACTGTCACCAAGCACTGACATGTTTCTATTAGAGAAAAATGTTTATTAAAAAAAAAAAAAAATCCTTCACTCTAACTTCAGTATTTTTTCAGGAGTGCTTTTCATATATGTTTAAAAGTTCCTTAAATTAGCATTTGCTATTTAAAATTTGTGCCTTTGAAAAATAACAGCAGCTGATCAGTACAGAAAACCATGATATTTTCATTTTTTGCATCTTTTTGAAGCACTGAAGATTGGTATGCATAAACAAATAGAAATGGAATCCCTCCACATCCCATCGACATTACAAGCCACTCATTAGAAGTGGGAAAAGACTTCAGATTTGGGGGTTTTCCTGCATGTCCTAGGTTACAATATAAGATGTAACCAAAAGCATGTATTCTATCACCATCTTCATAAACAGGTGGGGCAGTGTTCGTTATCTACTACCATGACTCACTCTTGATAACTCCCTCCGGGGACTATCTCCTGTTAATGGGCCCATCAATGCCTTGCCTCGTGACTCACCATCCCATTGTGAGAGGCTCCGCCCAGGAGGAGGAGCTGAGAGTTCCCATCTGTATATAATCAGAGGTTTGGAATAGCACACACAGCCCTTACCTACGGGATTCCCGGAGGACTAGAGCTACACCACTGGACCTTCAGGCGAAGACCAGACTCTTTTCTACAGGATCACTGCTTCAACAGGACCACTTCATCTGGACTGCTACCAACACCCTGACCGACAGGGAGCCAGGTTGTAATCTGACTCCGTCAGCGTTGTTTCTTTCCTTCTTCGTACTATTGCATTTATTTTTACTTTTCCCTATTAAATTGCATTTCTGACTTGGAGTCTCTCACTGGTTTGCTCTCAAACCTCTACACTGCATCATAAGATTTTGCAGCAAACTCTCCAGAATAAGCCAAAGAGGCTCTTTCAGGTCCCAAAACATTTATGTGCTTAACTTTAGGGGCTCCAGGAAGTGAGCAGAACTACTCAGTTTTACAAGTTAAACACCCATCCAGCCAGAACTGTAATCCAAGCCAGTCAGCAGTACCACTGTTAGCTGTCTGGAGGAGCTGAATTTGTTCCCTCTGTCCCCCAGCTTTCCCTTTCTTTTTATTTCCAGAAGCAAGATGAAAGATAAAAGGGCCTTCTGCTATTTGTACTAATCACCTGTTAGTCACAGGAGTCTGAAAGGCAAACTGACACATCCACTCATTTTTACTGTCTCCAGTATTATTTCTCCAGGACTGTGAAGCAGCTGCCAGTGATTACTAGAATTTGGCATGTAGAAGCTCATGTATATGAAAAAAACATGATCAAACAATATGCAGCTCATTAAAGAAAGTTTGTAACTCTGTTTCGTGCCCTAATACTTTGTTTTTATCTCCTGGAAATATTTACCACACCACCTGATTAGTCTGAGCTGCTTATGTATTTTGAAAATACAAATTATGCCATCAGTCATTCGTGGTATGACAGTAAACGTGCAATTATACAACTCAGCAAGCTCCCGCAGTGCACCAAGGCAGGCACAACCCAGCCCCTCAGTGCCAGCACAGCACAACCAGACTACCCAACCTTTATTGATCCTAAACGAAAACTCAGGCAATAGAACAGCCCACGCTCTGAAGAACAAAGCTTGGACTGGCTCTAACCCACTCTCCAGAGTGATCAGAGCCATGTCTTTCCAGTCTGCCTCTGCAGGCAAGGTGAGAGGGAAGCACTTGCAGAGGAAGGAGTGACTGGCACACTTTCCTAGATGTGTAACTATTCTACCGTACGATTCATTTCCCACAGTTGGACATCTGTGCCAAGAAGTGGATCTCAATCCTGTGTCAAAACCTACTGTCATTCTTTCTTCTCTCTCTCCTCCAATTTTCTTTGGTGCTTTTATGACCCTCCATGTGAGGATTCAGTCCTTCGCATATGTGCAGAACTGTACATCCACGGTGTCACCCTTGGCTCACAGCAGTAGGATCCAACTCTTTTGGACTGTGACAGCTCAAAAGAATCTGCCCTATGAACCAGGATTAACAGGTAGCTTAAGATCCTTGAGAAATTTACCCTTCAACTTTTATTTTGGTCCTCCTTTCCACCTCTCCTATCACACTTAAAGCCCCTCCCTACACAAAACTGGCAATAATATTTATAGTGAACTAGAAGGCAGGAAAGTAAGAAATTACAGTGTATGTAAAAAATTCGTGCTGCTGTATTTATTTCCAGTCTCATGGATCTATCATAGCACAATTAAAACTCCCCCAATGCTAAACAGCTGGTTTCCTCTCTGTTGATGTGATACACTGTGTTGATTCACATGATACTAGATTCGCCCAAGGCTGCAACTCATTCAGAAAGCTAGCACGAATGCCATGTCCCATTTAAAATACAAATACAAAAGATCAGCCTAAATCTACATAAATCTCATTCCTTACTCCTTCAAAGCAGAGAACATCATCTGAGCAAGCCTTTCCACCCTCAACAGTCCCAGCCAGTGGTCAGTATGACTGGCATGACACAGGTAGCTGCAGAGGACTGCTCTCTGCATCTCCTCGTGATGTAGAAGGGAAGAGCGATTGGTCCCGCGCAGATCTGCACAGCACCAGAGATCTATTTATACAGCTCTAGCGGGCTGAAACTCTGCACAGAAACTGCAGACATCTCTTCAGCTTTCAAACTGAAGAGGGGTGGATGTCTCTAATTCTGATTCCCATGGTGTTCCCTGCAAAAATGACAATCATTTTAATTTTGCGTGGGGTAGAGCTGCTGGCATGTTTCGCACGTCTTTCCCTACACCAGCTTCGAGATTCTTACACCTCAAGGATTATCAGCTTTGTCACTGGCTTTTAGATTCCACATCTGTGATTTATAATATGGCCACCCAAATTAAATCGAGGGTAACACTTCCCCCACTAAGTTCAATTAATCAGTAGGCTCTGCAACTTTTTTTTTTTTTAGCATATGACAATAATAAAACAATCAAAAAAAAGGCAATTTAGAGTCATACTATACCCACCTGTCATTTGTAAGACTTTACTGTATCATTAGTCAGAGCTTCTGGTGACAATATAACCCACAAGACTGAAACTTGAGTGGTTTATACATGTCATCAAAGCCTTAAAAGATAAAAATGCCACCTTAGAAAGTGGGAGTATTTAATTTTTTATAATACTTTTGTACTAGTATAAAGCATTCACTTAATTTAAATCAGTGACTTCTTTTCTTAAGATATTTGTATCTGTTTGATCTTTTACAAATATCTAATTCTTTTTCTTAGATCTAATAGTGCTGAGTACGTTGAAGACAATTTGCCAGGGCTCGTTAATTAGAGTTCCTACAAACCACTGGGGGTTGGGTTTGGTGAGGGTTTTTGTTAGGGGGAGGGAGGGGGGAGGGGAGCATTTAGGTTTTTTTGTTGTTTGTTTGTTTTGCCTTTTTTTTCCCCCCCTCCAAACCAGGGCACAGCATTGCAAGTGCAAAATTCCAAGCTCTTCCCCCAGATACCAAATTCTTTTTATGAAGTGGCAGATTAGTTATGTTACTTGGTAACAGCTGTATGGTGTAGTGGCTGGTACTAGGTCTGTACAAACACATGTCCACAGGCTAGTAAACAAAACCAGACAAATCTCAGCTAGCACAGAAAGGCTAAACTCCAGTGAAAACTAGCTGTGAAGGAATGCTGCGACTCCAGCTCATCACAGCCATAGCTCTGGACATTACAACTAGTTGCACAGTACTAATAATTACATATCAGAACTTGATTACTGACTTTCCTAGTACTGAAAATGCTCATATAAATGGAATGTTATAAGAGCATTATAACATTTTTTGTAAGTCATTGAAATTAAATATGGACAAATCGGTTAATTTTATGACAGTTTTCCATTAGCTTATGTTGCTCCACTGCAGTTCAATGTATTCATGGACACACGCATGTGCATGCACACACACACACACACACACACACACATAATTTGGTGAAGTGGAGAAAAAAAAAGAAAATAGGTTTTATGAACAACCAAAGAAGTAGAAATTAAAGAACAGATTCAGGAGACCAATGAAGCACATGATTAATTTCCATTATCTTCAATACAGCTTGACTATAGTTAAAGTGCTTTGATGAACGAGGGTCCCCAAAACACAGTGTTCCTCAACCCAGTTATCTGATCATGGCTTTACGTGAAACAAAACACACTTGAAAGCAACTAAAGGTAAGGAAATGATCAGGTTTAGCAAATGAAAGCCTTGTAGGAATTCTACTAGTTAGGAAAAAACCCACAGTGGCTTCCTAAATTTTCATCACTTCTAGCAGCTTTTGAATAATGCAATGGTCTTTCTGGCAGCTTCATAAAACTGTATGTAATCCACACAAGAAGTTCTACAATGTCTCAGCACTTCCTGGGGACTCAGAGCAGTAGGGTAGCCTTGCAACACAAGCTGAGATTAATCATTTTCTAATGCACAGTAATAAATAATGTATCCCCCATAGTACATAAATTAAAGCTGTAATTTCATCCTGGTTCTGTGATGACACCAGAAGCCCAAGATGGAATTTCAGCCTCGTTATGACCAGTCAGGATATGCATTATTCCTAAAATTATGATCTGAGAGTTTATAATGAACTGAGAAGTTCTGAAGGCATTACCAAAAAAAGAAGGATGTGTAATTACAAGCAGAAAACAAAATTAAGTCAGATATTGTTTGCAGAACTTGCTAAAGTAAGCAGTAAATCTCATCCCCCAAAAGCCCACTCAGCGTATTTGTAGCAAGGCAAGCAAAGATCACTAGTACTGTCAAAAAACTGAAAGTTGTTGTAGTACCACAGGGCAATGCCTCCACCACAGCAAACAGTAAGAAACTATATGCTGAAGTTCAGGTGTGTATGTTATAGTGTCCTTAAAATGCTGGATATATGGTCCTCCATCTGTACATATGGATATATGTACAACCATACACAGCATTTCACTCAGAAGTCAAACAAGTATTGTACAGGTGTACAACAGGCATCAAATATCAGGATAAAGTCACAGTATATCTCAAATCCACATTCCTATCTGACAAGAAAACTATGGAGCAAAGCAAAATACTCATGATGAGAAGTGTTTTATCCTTCTGATGAAAAAAAGGTATATTCACATACACACACAGTCTATACACAGTAAAGGATCTAAAAAATTTTCATGAACAACATGGTACTAATATTTCTTCTGCAGATAATGTCAAGAAATCTTATGAAGACTCTAAAGACATTTTACAAGTCTAACAATAAGCATTTTAATGCAAGTAAGAAGTATGAAGACCGAGAGCCAAAATAATCATCTATATAGAGTTAACTGCTATATTCACCCTGACTTTTGCTACCGATTCCCATGATTTTTAGCAAATCCCACAAGATTTCAAGAAGGTCTTGAGCCAGCCTTCTTTCAGAGACAAGAAGAAGATAACTTTCTGACCATCTTACACAAACAAGGCATGAAATTTCACAGGATCATTCATGGTCTGGAGTGGTTCCACATTCTGAACTTCTTTGCATGGTATTATTCACAGATTTATCTTATCCCCTCCTCCCACCACATTCTTGATAATGTGAAACTCGGAAGTCATGCTCACTGTCTCTTGCTCTCTCTCCCCTCTCTGCTTCACTTAGGTTTCTAGCTTAGAGAGCTGTAAAAAAAATAAAGGAGGGGAAATGTGAAGATTATGAAAAAAAGCCAAATAAATTGGGGCAGAAAGTTGATTTTTAAAAGCTGAAAATGTTTAACCTTAGAGTAACAGTTTTTGAACATCTGATGCTTCCCCACAAGTCACTGTATTATTTGTTCCTTACCTTCCAACTCTTCCTCTTTCCACTTCCCATTTCTATAATGGTAAAGTGTTCAAACCTGAATACCTGAACTTATATTTTCTGTACTCATATTTGAGCACCTTAACAACACTGGTCTCATATTCAAGGGGCCACTCACCCAGAGAAGCCTACAGATTTTTCTGTTCTCTTTTAATCTCTCTGATATCCAGCAAAATTTAAAATCTGCATATAAATACTTACATGTCTATATGTGCATTTAAGGATGCATGTTTTCCAAGAACCTATTTTCTCCCTTTTTGTCTTCCCTGACTATTCATACAGACCAAAACACGTACCAAAAATCATGAGAAAAGGACAAGGAAAGCAAGACAATTGTCTAAAGCTCCTTGCCTCCATGCTTTCTCCACAAGAAGAATATCATCACCTCTAAATAGCAACCTGAAACCTACTCAAGAGACTTACGTAAGTCATGAGTCAAGAACTAAAGCAGTGAGTGTCAAAACATACAAAGACACAGTACCCTGTGCTCCTAGTAGTAAAGGAGTAACTGCTGAGAAAATGCAAAGATGATCATTGCACTGGAGAAAAATAGCAGTAAAAACTTCTCAGAGATCAACAGAATCACAGAATCTCCCCTGCCATGTGCAGAGACATCTTCACTGGATTATGTTGCTGAAACCCAACCATTCAAAAATCATCCGCACAAACTGAGCTACAGGCTTTAACATCAGTAGTACACTGCTAGAGAAACCCTTTGACCCGGTGTGATCTTGGAGGCTTATTATGTCTTAAAGAACAATGTAAGCTCCCACAAAAGTGTTACCATAATGCCCAAAGCATGTCTCCATCTGCCTTTTACTGGGGAATGCAGAGAAAGAGATGGTTTTCTATGGAATCTCTTAGACAGTAGGTTATGTTGCTCGTGAAATATCGCTCACAAGGAATGGCAGTCCAACACAGGGACTAGAGGGTGACCCTGTAAATAAATGTCAGCTGCAAAATCAAATACCTCTCCTGAACAAACACGGCTATATTGACAATATATCGACAACGTAAACAAAACAGAGAGAAGAGAAATAATTCCCCAATGAAAAAGCAAGAATGTAAAAAAACCCAGAGGGAACGTGAGAGGGAAGGGTACATGGCAAGCTTAGGTCAGTATAACTCAAACAGATGCAGGCTCTTCCCATTCTCATCACCATACCCGATATGTGCTTAAGTATAAATAGAAGGGTTACCTATCATGTTCTCTTCATGCAAATATCATTTTCACTTTCATGTATTCTGAGGACTATATAACTTATTAATTCAGAAATTAAGCTAAAACTATGCCTATATAATACATATCATATTAATTCACATTCTTACTGCACTAGTCATGCAAACACATACAACAACTGCTGTTCAGAATTATTTTCTCCTATCTGGGAATTATGTTACGACATTTGCACTCTAAATTTCGTATATTTTGTAAAAAAATTTGTAAAATCTGAGCACTAGCCTATTAATTGGTCTTCTCTCCCCCATTGTTAGATCAACACACAACACAAGACACATGGCTAAGGACTCAGAAGCAGTGAAAATTTCAGTGCTTGCAACCCGAGGAGAGAAGCAGGACTGCAGAACTGTGTAATTACAAGAAGAAAGAAGTACAATTGAAAGAGTCCCTGTTTCTGACACAGCACATCTCAGAAGAAACATCAGCATTTGTCACAATTAACTGTGCGGTAAGGACTTCCCTACTGACACCATACCCAGAGATGTGGATTTTTCATCACAAAGAATTTCAATTTTCCTCCTGGAAAAAGGAAGGAGAATTGAAGGGGTTTTTTCACAACATTTTAAAATTTTTTAACTCTACTAACTGAAAAAGACTCATTACCATTGACTTATTGCATTATTGCAGTACAGGCATTAAGAATCCAAAAGCAGAACCTCTTGCTGCCTATCCGATTATCGGTGCTGATTTGTTCCTGACAAAATATAGGACAAATGAACATACTGCTAATGCATACTGTGTTAATTATTCTGCAGTGCCATGTAGTAACCCTGATGGAAGTTCAAAGGAGTTTTGACAGATACGGAAGGAAACAGTAGTATATATAGTTTAAATTTGCATTCAGTCCTTTGCAGCTATAGCATGAGAGAATTGAGTTGCGAGGCTGCAGTACTGCCTAAAGGATCACACGTTACGCTACCAGATTAAATACTCCTGTGAGATAAAACACTGTAGAGGGCTGAAGTTCAGAAAATCAATTTCAACCCTGTTTTGTAAACTTCAGTACAGCTCCAACTCTCTGTTATTGATACCAATTCAATGGACCACATTTACACTGCAAATCCACACCAGGCTTAAAAAGTCAACCAGTGAGTGCACAACACTGAGAGCACCGGAGGGCCTGCAGACACTTACAGACAACATGTTGCCAAAACAAAGCTTTTATTGAGAGGAAAAAATACTGGCCTCTGGAGTTGTAAGAACCACCCAGAGATGGGAACTGAGAGTACACAAATAAGCAGAAGCAATGCTACGAGCTTACACAGAGTAATTTCCAAAACTCATCCTCCCACATCTTTACCAAAAAGCAGCTGGGTGAGCTGAGCAGCAGCAGCCAGTTGCTGTCAAGGACCCCTACAGGGCCTTGAAACGGGGCAAAACCCTGCTCCCTGCTCAGCCCAGCTACGCAGGACATCCATGCCCAACCCACAGCCCATGGGACACAATGTTGACCCCCAAATGGCCAATCCAGCTTGTTGCCCACTCACACCCATGCACCCTCTGGCATCCTTTGCCCCTGGAAAAACACGGCAGGTACTGCCTCACCCCAGGGCACCTTGGGCTCCCACAAGCCCACAGCAAGTTGTGGGTTGCATTACAAGAGGGGTTTGATCCCTCTTGTAGCAGATCTCACAGCAAACTCCACCTGTCAGGGAAAACCCAGGGTCAAATCACTGCAGCTCACACTCGCTGAGGTGACACAATGCACTCCTAAACACAGACACAATTGAACATATCAATGGTACATATAAGCTTTCTCAGTAAAAACAGATCTGCATGCATTTACAACATACAGCCTTATGTTTTTATGCTGAAGTTTTGTTTCCTCCCCCACGCTTCCTGAAAGAAATATATAAAAAAAAATTTCCATTGGCTTTCTTCAATCGTTAATCGTATTATACTAATAAATATTCTGACAGTGACCCTGTTTAAATAACTTTTTCTCCACCAAAATCCACTGGCAAAATCCACATACAAGCTGACCATCCCATAACCCTGCTTTTGAATGCTAATTGAAATCCACTTCTCCCAGCCAGCACAGTAAAGAGCTACTCTTTGGGAGGGGGAGTGCAGAAAAGAAATGAGAGAGGGGCCTTTGAGAGGAAATAAAAATAGGATCACTTGATCCCACCATGACATAGCCTGGACATTCTCCCTGTGGGGAAGACAATGTTTCTTATAGCAGTAAGAGTTTTTATAACATTTTCTTCTTTTTTTTTCCCCCTGTGCAACTTTGCTTCCTGAAGAATGCTTTATATAAAAGATATGACATTTGGCAACCCAGCTCTGCTGCTATGTGAAATTCTTTGGCAAGCACCCTACGTGCTGACTGCATTAAGCACATCAGTTTATTTATTTATTTACTTATTTAGGCAGAAGTCAGAGGGAGCAAGCCATACAATTAATGCGCAGCACAGTATCACTTCATCCAAAAAAAAAAACGGGAGAGGAGCTGGGGAAGGAGGGGCCGGAGTATTCCTTTTGGGAAACCTCATCATGGGAGCAAAGATGGTTCTCCATCCTCCAAGTGTTGTTGCTGCTCTGGAGCATATACAATGATTCTCAGATCTCAAGGCATTTAGAGAACATCAATTAATTAATTAATTAAGACTGCATTCCACATCAAAGGCAGGTATCATTACACATGTATTTTGCACATGGGTAAAATGAGCCGAAAATTGAACCTAAGCCTGTGTCTTGAGGCAGGAAGCACTGCCTTGCTCCTGCTGAGGGAGAGCCAACCTGCAGTAGCGAGCAGGAGGGCTCAGCACTGGCTGCCTGCAGACCCACGCTTTCCCCCTCACACCACGAGGGAAAACAGAAAATAGAGACATTTCTACCTGCCACCATCTTCTCAAGGGTGCAGCCTATGTCTGTGAAGCACAAGAACCCCTCTCAATAAGCACTCAGCACCATTAGCAGCAAGTCAGGGACAGCACAATGTATATATATAATCCATGGTTACGGGCTTGGAAAAGCAGAACCTCCAAGGGTCAAGGACTCCAATGAGCAATGCCTGTCTCCTAGTCAGATGCCACATGCTGAGCAGGAGGGCCCTACATTCATGGTTTGGAGTTATGGAGTGTATCAGTTTAGGCTTACAGGAGAACAAGATGCTTCTCAGAAACAATGGAATATTTTTGCTCATGATCGTCATTAGCCCTTTTTATTTACACCAAGGACCAACAAAGCTTGGCAGCACACTGCCAGGGACAGCCAGCAACAGCAAATTCACAGAATCATGAAGTTTTCAAGCTAAACAGGAAGGAGAGATAGGAACTGGAGAGGATATGACATACCTGCCCAGAGACAGAAGCTGGCCATCCCACAGTCTTGGAAAGGTAAAGCTCCAGCACTTACCACATATCCCCTGGTATTTTCAAGCTAAACTGCTAGCAGCAAAGACCCCCCTCTATCCAAGGCATTGTTTAGCACACACACCATGAAGGAAATGCTGAAACATGGTCTGGTGCTGTCCTGGGGTGACATTATGATATGAAATATGTATCCCATTTCATCTGCTCTGGAGGCTGGCTCTGGTGCCTTTAAACTGAGCCTGCGAGAGGGAAGAAAAAACTGAGATACTTTTGTTTTAAAAACAAAGGTGGTGTTCAAGGACAGACAGGCTACTGGGGATACACTCGGTGGCAGTGGGGAGTGGAGTACGCTCGCTTTCCAGCCTGCTTTCGACTCTTTTCTCCGGAGAGAGTTTTCCTGGGATTTTTTTGAATTTTTTCCTCTTTTCTTCTTCTCTTCGGGACGGTTGCACAACATCGGAGCACACCGGGAGACTTTTCTTCCCAGGCCCCAGTAGGGGCCTTCCCCCCGACAGCCCTGAGGAGGAGGATATAGACACTAACACCTACATCGGACTCTGAAATCTTTCCAGGTTTCTCTCCACAGCGAGAGAGTTTATTATTTAGCATTATTATCATTTTCTGTGTGTTCTGTTAAAGAAATAGTTTTTATCTCTTTCACTTTCCTTGGAGGAAAAATAATTTTTTCCCGAACCTGGTAGGGGGAGGGTTGGTGGCAACCTGTTTTTCTTCCCTCAGGAGATATTTTCTTCAAAAATTTGGCCAAACTGGCACAGGTGCCTTCCACGGGAAGGAGCTACGAAGTCTTTAACCCTGCAGATTGGGTACAGAAAGGGCTTGTCTCCATCTCAGAGGGCTGAAATGGGACTAGAGAGTCTGCCTGGTCGGGTGGTGCTGCTTCAAAGACTATGTCCACAGGCACAGATAAATCACTTAGCCTTTGCAATAGTTTTAAGCAGCTTGGTCTAAAACAAGTGTTACCTGTTTAACACTGAAAAGCGTTTTCTACGCACAAGCCTCAAAGAGACAGACGTGTGTTCTCATCTGTTGCATGTACCCTGATGTAAAAAAGAAGTCTAACTTTGTTCCTAGAAAAAAAAATCTGGCACAGCAATCTAAACCTGCCTTGTGTTTGCTAGAAGAATATGAGGACAACTTTTTTTTTTTAAAATAAAAAGTCTTGCATTATCCTCCCTTCCTGTTCTAAAACTTCTTCCAAGAATTTCTCTCCTTCATTTCTAGGCCAATTTTTATGGTATCCAAGTATTTATCACAACAGCACTATAAAAGCACAACTCTTCCATGTTTATTCAGGGCAGACCTCAACCAGACTGCCAGTTTTGGCAGAAGTTTGGCATCACCAAGGACTCAGGACGGTAAGATACAGAACTCAGCATCAGTTAAACTGTACAGCAACCTCTGCCAATCATCTGTCCTCAGTGAAACATGGACCAGGCTCTCCTTTGAAAAAGATTCAGGGATCACAGTCCTGAAAAGGGCCAAATGCACACAAATCTGTCCACAAAGAAACCACTGGCAAAATTCCCCTCAACTGAAGCAAGGAAATACCAAGCCTTCATTAGCACTACTCAGTAATTCTCTTTAGCCTGGAAACAATGCACTAGCACTTGAAGTGGGGATTTCAAGCTTGGTGAAATTGAATTACCGATGCCCACACAGGATGCACACCTTGGTCTACAAGCTGGCTCTGAAAGTATAGGCCAAAAGCAAGCAAGGGAAACCTCAGCACAAGTTGTTTCAATCTCTGGTCTCATTAGCTCAACACACAGGCTTGAAAGTGCACACAGAATTTGAAGTCAAGGGGTTTTGGATCTGTGTGCATACACTACATATCAAAATAAAAAGACGCACGTGTTGTCCCAATGCAAAATTTCACACCAAAACATCAATAAACACTCTTTTTCTTTAAACAGAGGAAACAAAAAAATATTCTCCACCAAACATATCTGTGATATCAACTTAGAGGAACTATCATATTTTAGCACAGACTGGCAATCTCACTAGCCTGAGGTGCACAGTGCAGAGATGCTGTGAAAGACAAAATTACACAGCTTAAAACTTAGGTACAAATATTTTACTTGAGGGAAAGGAGAAGATTATCACAGAGAGACAAGACTTGGGAGGTAAAGGGTAGGAAAAGGACACAACACACTAGAGAAGGACAAGACTGGGTTGTTTTTAGCTTAACACTTGCCAAGTGAAAAAGCAAACATGAGTCACAGTAAAGGTAACTCAAAGTGTGACGTGACTGCAGTGGAGAGCTGAGCAGACCACACTGCATGAGTCAGCAGCACAGATAAAAACGGTGATAAGAAGCAGCAGATGGGACATGTCTTTACTAAAACCACCCTGCAGGACACAGGCCTCCTTTGCTCTAATGAAACAGTCGTGCCAAGCTGCCACACGCTGGCTCGTACACTTGCGATCCTGTGAATCAAAGAACGCCACGCATGGTTAGAAAAGCAGCAGGCAAACAGCTGCAGACAGATCCACACACAAAAAAAAGCACAGAAAGCAAAGCAACAGCACTGCCCCAACACTCACACACCCATATGAGTGCCTGGGACACCACCCTCCAAACCACTCAGGCGGCGGGGTGGGGAGGAAGAGAAGAGGGGAAGGAAGCTGTCGCTGGGATCATGGCATTCAACCTGGCCGACAGCCAGCTTTTCTGTTCCTGCTTGTCAGACTTGGCCTTCCTGGTGGGTGCCGAGGGCAGGCGGCTGCAGTATCCCCCCCCCCAGCCCCATTCTGGCTCTCCTGCAGGCACCTGCAGAGCCCGGAGGCAGCTGCAGCTGGACAGCTCGTACGTGTCTCAAGAAGCCGAAAGGGCAGCTGGGGCCATTTGCAGAGCTACACTCCAGTGGAACTGCAGCTCAGGTGGCTTTGTAAAACTCAGGTTTAAAGCTCCATCTTTTTGTTCAGGGTTGCAAACCCTGTTTTCCTGCAAGAGCAGAACATTTAGCCCCACGTTCTTGGGTAGCAGAACGCATACAGTCATATGCAAGGCCACATTACCTGCAAAATGCAAATGTTGCCATGACCACACGCACAACCTGAAAATGGTGGTTCCTCACTGTTAGGATCCCTCTACTTCTGAACCTGGTCAGGAAAGATGAAGGTCCTCTGTCACAAGCTCAAAAGAGGACAGAGACATAAGGCAAAGCCCAAATCACCTTTCATCTCACTTCTTGGATGAAGTAAAATTATAGCCTGCCTGTAAGGGGCAAGATGGAAAGTAAAATGCTCTATTTTTAGACACAAGATCCTGCTTCATCAGGTTCATCTAATTTCTAAGAAACAAACTTTGGCAAAGGTCTGCAGCTGAAGGGGAGGAAACATGACTTGTTTAATTTTCTTTTAGTGCAGCTCACAGCATGACTAGCATAAATCTAAGGAAATCTGCTTTAGCCACATAGACACACCAGCTGTTTTATTTCGGATAGTCCCTATATTTTAGCAATACATATATATAGAGAGAGAGAGAGAGATTGTTTTTCCCAGTCTGTCCTGCCAAAATAAGCATGTTATGTCCAAGCATTTCAATGGAGTTAGAAGGTGTGTCTATTCCCCCTGCTCCAAACATCCTTATTTATAGATTTCAAAATTTGGCAGGTATGCCAAGGAAGAGCAGTTGCTGAGCCTAACACACTCTGCACAGCAACAGATCTGTTGTAACAGATTACAGGCAGAGAGAGAGACAGGAAAGTGTTGTACTTTCCTTCTTTACACACGTCCTTGCTTTCAAACGCAGCTTTACGGAGATAAGACAGCAAGGGCTTGTCTAAAATAAAGCTGGACTGAGAGCCAAGGCTCATTGCAGCCCCACTCACAGCAGAGGTTGGCTCTGCATTTTCGTCATGCATTTTTCTAACTGAAGTGTGTGTATTCCAAGAAGTAGGTAGAGGAACTGCTCCCCTACAGTCATCAAGAGCATTAGTGAAGGGGGAGGGTGGTCAGCCTGTGTGAAAACCAGTAAAGTTAGTTTTAATTTCCTGTCAGTTTAAATCTTATCTTAGAAGCTTCATTAGCTGATATTTTCTGGCCTGCGTGCAGTGGAACTCCTTTGGTTACTCACTCAGAGAAGGCCCCCCTTAGCGGCCTGCAGTCAAGTGTCTGTGCTCCTGGAATCCACCCTGCCCACCATTCGCAAGCTGTAGCAGCCAGTGAATCAGTCTGCAACCACAAATTGTTGTGCTGGCCTTCCCCTTGTAAGTCTACAAACAAACATACTCCTGATTATAGCATCCATTGGCAAGCTGTTAAAAAAAAAACAAACCAAAAACGAAAGAAAAAACACCAAAATACCCCCAAAGGATAAATGCACAGGATTCATGGAAGCTGATGCACAATTTCTGCCTCAGTCTAATCTCTCCGTTACCCCTTGAAGGGTCTTGGCCATGCAGAAACACTCTCACGCTCATTTTACTGCTGGGTTTCACACTTACTGATTTTCTTTGAACTCATGATGCAAGTGCTTCTATTTATTCTGCAGATGATTCCTGAAATCAGTGTGCAATTTGCATGTGGACATACAGTGTCGACGAACCTGATCACAATTAGTGACAAACTGTGATCAGAACTCAGAGGCAGACTCAGTGAGGACTCCCTTGTCCTCAGCCTGGAGACACTACTGCACCTACTTAACTCCTACCACAGGGCTCTCAGGCCCCCAGTGCAGAAACTGCTAAACAGTGACAAATGGATGACAAACCATGACTGATAGTTCTGCAAAAAGGTTCCTCATCTCCCAGCCACAGCCCCTGGCAATACATACACTTCTGAGCATCACCTTTCAAAAGGACCCATCAGATGCACTCATCCCTCTAAGCCAAGCTGCAAGACACAGTTAGGCAAGGGTGACACCCTGCATCAACCACAGCTGAGGATGGGCATCAAGCTAGGAGAGGAGAAGGGAAAGGTACAAGTGAGGGAGCACAGAGCTTGTGATGCTAAGAGTTAACCAGCATAGTACATGGCAGGAGCAGCAACTTCTTCCCATGTGTGAACTTTGACCAGGAGCAATACCGGGATGAGTGCACAGCCAAAGTCATGGCCAAGGGAGATGGAAGAGAGGCAATCACCCAATCCTCCACCCATGACCATCTCTTAAGATTTATCTCAGCACCACATCGTTGATTCCTTCCCCAGTTTCCAAGAACTAACTTTCCTATACACACTAGAGAAAGAAAAATTAGTTTTTCCAGTATCTTTACTTCCAGCTCATGTTTGCAAAGCTCTCCGAGAAGAAAACTGCCAGACTCCACAAGTGATCAGTGCTATCACACTTGATCTACATGTGCCTTGAGCTCGCTGACCCCATGGGACCAACAGCCATCACTGCCTTTTCCTGGAAGAGATTATGTAGAATATCAGAAAACAAAATGACTAACTTTATTCCTAAAATCTCTCAACAGTCCTCAGTCTCAGTTCCTCATTTACAGCTGGATGAATCTGAAAGACAGAGTCACTTTTGCAAGATCCAAGAATATGACTGGGAACACAACAGCAAAGCCTCAAGCTCTGTTCCTCTCCTCAGTCTGCTACACAACCCTCTTCTCCCCCTCTGGGAACAGTGGAGATGGGTCACCACCTTCTGCATACAGGCTAATATATATAAGTGATTTCTTTCTCATGCATTTCTGTATGCAAATTAAGACATATTCTAAACTAGGTTATGACAATGCATGTTACATTCAAATGTTGTATCTATTGAAACTGTTAGAATTCAGGGCTGTTGTTTGGGCAGCATTTAGAGAAGGCTGTGTTTCCTGCTAAAGTCACAAAGAAAATCAAACCTCAAAACTGCTATCAGTTACTGACTACACTTCTTAAACCAGGACTGCCAGACAGCTTGCAGCAGCTTGCAGCAGCAGAGTCTTCTGCCAGGCCAGAGAGTGTATCTGTCATGTCAGTGCATTTAGCAGGCTGAGTTATATAGCTGGCTCAAACAAAATAAAGAAACTGAAGTTGTAGATATAAGAAAGTAAGAGTTAAAATAATTTATTAACAGTAGTGATATGCAAGAGTTCAAGATCTGTGATTCCCAAAACTCTAAGATACTGTGACCAAAAAACCAAATTTGACTTAATAACTACAATTAACTGTTCCTTTAAAAAATTACTTAATTTTAATGCAAAACAAGTTGAATTTTTTTCTCTTCTCCCCTCCTATTTTTCAGCTCCTCTTTTAAGGAAGCATTTAGTTGCGTGACAGAAATGTTTCAGAATCTCCTTTTTGGGCATTTTTGCTGAACGTTTATTTTAATGTGAATATACCCTGATAAAAGTCACATGCAAAAATCTAATCTAGTAAACAGTGAACAGAAAGCATACCACTGATTTTAAAAAAATAGAAAAATTAGAGGCCCACAGAAATCTATGTTGGAGCAGATTACTGGTAGAACATCTGTAGAAATATAATGTAGTACAAGTTTAAAAAAAGATGTATGAAATTATTTCAAGTACTGAAAGCATTCTCTTGTTGAAGGACTATAACTAAAAAGAGTAAATGCAAAGCAAGATTTAGAAGCTGATGCTTTCTGTAAAGTTCTCCTGATTGCTGATTTTAGTCACAATTGAAATCAGCAATTTAAATCCCCTTAAGAACCTCCACAGGAAGAGCAGTGCTGATTTATTTCTCGTGAGATGGGACACTCAAAATCATGAAGAACGTTAGTTTTCTGATGCAAAGCAGATACACTGGGACAAAAACAAGTGCAAACTACTATTCCATATTTGAAAAAGGCAAGAGACTAAAATACATGCACATATGTGCACATGTGAATACGTGTCCTCATTTTGTTCTCACACTCAATCAGGACACAGACCTGCATAGCAGCAGACTAGGAAGAGGAAGCTTTTGCAAAGAGGTAATGAGCAGCAATTCTTGAGTGCTCAGGGCAGCCCTTCCAGGTGCAGGAGCACCAGGAGTGGCTCAGCAGCAGGTCCTCTTGGTGTATGCACAGCAGTGCGAGGCCAGAGCTGCAGGGTGAGGGACACAAATGCGCGGTGATGTCGGACTGCTTGGGGTTAGTGGATACCACCAGGATTACGATAAGCCTTGCTAAATCCATGCTGGGCGCATGGTGACTCTGCACCATCCTCTGCCAGTGCTCCTAGGCCCAGGATGAGGGTGACAAAACATCCCTCAGGGCTGTCAAGCCAGAGGCAGCGCTGAGCAGGACACAAGGAGCCTGGCTGCTCTCATCTGGACGCAAACCGGCCCTCATAGCTCAGGGAACTCTCTTAAGGGTGTCCTCCATCACCCAGCTTGTTCCCATGGATCATAGCACCACATGAGACCTCCTCTTCCCTGTCATGCATAGCAACAAGAACAGGGGAAGCTGTGTTTCAAAAAGAAAAGTACATTTTTGTTCTATAGCAGAAACAGAGTTGAAAGACTTCAGGGGACCTGCAGAAACTTTCAAAGTCATAGAAATGATCCTCCAGTGAGGAAAAAAAAGGAGGAAAATATCCATGGGGACACCACAAGCCATTTCTCAAGGCTCTTAATGTAACAAGACAATAGAGAGTTAACTCATATATAGATAGCAGTGAGGTAATTAAAGCTTAGTTCTTCACAGCCTGCTCCCTACTCCACATAAAAGAAGCACACAAGTGCACAAACATGAAGATTGAAAACATAACATCATGCTCCAGTGTAAAACTCCCATCCCTCACAGAGTACTGCTGGCTTTACTATGGCCATGCTATGTACAACCAATAACAGGTACTGATAGTGTTTGCACAATATTTCAATAAGCAAAGCCAACCAACATCACTTCCTCTATTTCTGTATAGAGTAAGATATTTACAGGAACAGCCTTTTTAAACACTTCAGGAAAATTAGCTTACTCAGATTTTTTTTTTTAAACTAGAACATAGAGCAGAAGGGTATCATCATCATTGGGTTTTGTGCATAAATCAGCTGTCTATTTACCACTGGTATGTTGCAATAATGAATTGCCACTATCTCTTGAGTTATTTGCTAGGTTATTAGATTACCTAAATTCAGGGAACAAAAAAAAAAAAAAATTTCTTCATTATTTCCTGGGAAACGACCTTCAGAAGCATGTATTCCACCTCCTTTCCCAAAGCAATGCCCAAAATATTCCCGTAGGAGGGAGGTTTGTCTGTTTTATAAAAACCTCCAGAGATGATGCTTCTACAGCTTTCTCAAAGGCAAGTAACTGCAGCACCAAAATACCCTTATAATTTCAAAGCCTTCTTTAATGTTTACCTAAGTCTTGCCACCTTCATATTGAGCTCATTTCTTTTAGTCGTAACCCCAAGCAGTCAGGCAATACAGTTTATTCCCCTCCTCCCCGTAGGAACCTTCCACATACTTGAACACTACTATCATGCCTGTTACTGGCCTTGTCCCCCGTAGACTAAACAATCCCCATTCTTTTATCTTCTTTCCCAGGTCATGTTTTCCAAATTTTTCATCATTTTTCCGGCCTTCTCCCTGGACACCATCCAGCTGGCTCTTGACTGTGCTGTGCCCCAAACTAGATATTAAGCCATTTCAAACACTGAATGGAGTGGGCGGGTTATTTCATGCCTTTTCTTTACACATCCTAAAACAGTGCTTTTTTGAGGAAGATGGATGGGGAACCCTTGCTCCTTGTATGACTGTATCACACCTACAGTCTCAGGTCTGTGATCCCTTTCCCTCTCAGATGCACTGTCCTGCACATATGGTCTGGGAAGATTGGAGCTGGGACACTTCCCTACAGGCATGGTCACCAGCTCCAGGGTCAGAACTGAAGTGGGCAGGGGATCAAAAGAAAAGCTGCCCACTCAGCAGAGCACAGGCAGCCCAGATCCCAGGGGAGAGGAGAGAAGGACATGTCACAGACTGATTTTTTCTGGTGGTCTGGGAACCAGCTGTGGTTTTTTCTACCACCCTATTCAACCAAACCAGGCCAAACTGCAACTCCAACACAGCCCAGCATCAGCTCACAGAACTTCTTCTGTAGAACCATTACTGAGTCAGCCCCATTCTGTCTCATGCAACTGGATATTTCTATCTCTCTGTAGCACTTCTATGTTTGTATCCTAGCTGTTTTTAAGGGCTTTTTTCCCCAAACTATTCCTCCAGTTAGCCAGGGCAGCTCAAAACTTTAATCCTGCCTTCCAAGGAGCCTGCAGCCCCTCTTCACACTTCTTATCCTATGTAAATTTAACAACTGCTCTCTCTGCTCCATCAATCATTTTAATAATGAAAACAATGAGTATTACCAAAGGCAGGACAGGCCCCTGGGGAATCTCACTCATTCCGATCTTGAAGTTTACAGCAAACCATGAGTAACTACTTTGACTAATGCCTGGTGAAATGCTGTGCACCTACATTACAGACCAGCTAACTACACACCCAGCCTGCCTCAAAGAAAGCTGTGTTAGAAAGCAGCCAGAGACCCCATCAAAGAGGGAGTAATTTCTGTCAGACAGAGGGGTCCAATTACACTGTCATAGGCACTGCTGGAAAGTCTTTGCTAAGCACCGCCATAAAAATGTAATGCATGCTGATAAGAGGAAAAGGAGGGTTGATAACCAACCTTTAGGATGACAGGAAGAACTTCAGCAGAACTGAGACAGCAGGAGCCTCACTTTGCTTCCAGCAAAAGAGAGATTTGGAAGAAGTAAACTGAAACACAATATAAAAATTACAGGAATTTTTGCCTTCCATCAACTGCTGCCGACTTAACTGTTAAAGAAGATACTGTCACACAGGTGTGGTTTAAGTTTGGCATTTTAGTAATACCAAAACATTTTCTTAGCTCTTCCAGATGTTTTTTCAAATTGCATTCTTCACCGCTCCCTAACAGCCTGCTCAGAGATCACAAACAAACCAGACAGATAGCGAAGACCATGGTTCCCAAACCCCTAATAAACGCTTTAATCAACCACTGAAAACATCCCCAGCCCCATGCCACCACTAGGTGAAGCAAGTGGCAGTGGCTGGTGCGTGAAACAGGGAGAAAGGGTAAGTTCCACGGAAAGTGAAAGGTGAGGCAGCTTTCCAACACTGGCTCCCTCTGCTTGCCAAAATAGCAATGCCCAGCCCACGCCTCACTCCTACTTCTGTGAAAGATGCTCTTGCTTCCCAGGAGAGTTTACTCTCGCAATGCAGATGTGCTTCACTGAGGCAATCGCACTCTGTTGCATAACGGAACGCCGAATTAAACAGTGTGTGCTGTTTGGTGCATTTTTAAAATGTACACCACAAGTTACTGTGGAGTTCAGTGAAGGTGCCAAGAATGTTAACACTATGATTTTAGTAGGGAAGAATACATCATATCCTCCCTACTCCCACAGCATACTTGAGTCGTAATGTTGAAAAATCCTTTTGTACTTGTCAGTAAAATACAAAGCCAGACCATCTGTGTGACTTTCATTTTGATCTTTGGTGACTGTGGGTATCGTCACCTTGGACCTAACACAGCTGCACCAGTGGCAGCCGCAGGGTGGCTCTGGGAAGAACCTGGCAGGTGACTGCACCAAGGTGCTCCAGCTGAACCCTTCACCCCAGGTCCTACAAAAGAGGGGTTAAAAAAATAATTAAATAACATCACAAGCAGAACCCACAACCAATCATTTCCAGTCCCCCCTGTGGACAAGGAGGAACAACACTGCAAATGCTGCCATACTTTGAATAAGAATATACATACATTTAAATTCTTCTCTCTTTCCAGGAGTTGCACAATGCCATTCATCTTCAGAGGAATACAGGTCTTTTCTAAGATATATTATGCATAACCCAGTTTTCCACAGCAGAAAACTCACCAAGGGAATACTGTTTGCTCATACCAGAAATGTATCCCAAAATTACAGTAATTTATAGCCTCATTATCATTGACAAAAGAAATAATACCATTCTCTTCTGACAAATATCAGTACACTGAAAAAGTAATGAATAAATGTCTATAAACAGGTATCAAATAAAGCAATTGTCAATCACTGCAACAAAACTTTAATTAAATCATATGTTAAGCAAAAAAAAGAAGTAAAAACAAGCCATATAATCTGAAATCAAAATAAAAATCTGTCTATCATGCCAAAGCACAATTCAGAGCACTAAAATACCATAACCCATTAAATGATCGGTCATCTAATTGTTAATTGTCAAGTTCCAAGTTTACAAAACAAAGACAAACATACAGATTCAGCAAAGTACTTTGCCATGTGACAAAGTACATCTGTATTTTAGAAACATATTTTATGTGACTGAGTTTAAAACTCTGGAACTGTTCATGTACACCTCTACCGGGATTTTTTTTTTTTAAGAGACAGAAAGTGATCTGCACTGTTCACATTTTAGTATTACAAATTAAATCAGCATTCAGCATAAGCTGAATACGTATTTTTGGAGACACATCAGAAAGAACCCTGAGGATTAGTCCTAACACAAAAGGATGAGGGAGATGCTTGCTGTCATCCTGCCAATTTTCCAGAACAGAAGAGTTAGCAAATGAGGCATAAAAGGATGTGAGCAAAGAAACTCATACCTGCAAAAAATGCAGAAATATCAGGTGTGCAAGAAAATTATAGTAAGTAGTATCAGACCAAATCACAAGAACTGCTGACCAGCTGAAAGTCCTTCGGGCCTCAGCTGGAAGTACTTAGCACTCTTAAGGCTAGTTAAACTTATAAGCCATCCTAAATTGATGCTACAAATTAAATTTGAATATTCAACACCCAATTTTTTACAGCTCTGACCTTCTATTGGAATCAACGTAAGGCAGCAGCACTAACTGAACCTCTACTTACATTAAAGAAAATCGTCCTGAGTGACTCCATATCTGTTATTGTAAAGAAATTGATACAGTCCTCTCTCTTTTATTCCTTATAGTGATAGTAATAGCAATATCAAATATACCTACCCTATGACTGTAGGGGAAAACCCAAAAACTTCCCTTCCTGGTCTCTGAAAAATCTCTCATTAATGCAGCTGGGGGCTTTCTGAGTGCAAAGACAAAGGGGCGGCATTGTTTAAGTGTGTGGGTGCACACACACACACATGCAGGGCAAGTGCCGAAGAAAGAGGCGCACGCTCCACAGTGCAGATCTCTGAACATGAGTGCAGCAGCCAGCCCCTGTGGGGGCAGAGGGACAGCCATGTTATGGTAGCGTTTGAGTCAGCTGCTCACTTCCACATCTGCCAAAGCAGGCTCACAGGTTTCATATGGCAAAGCCTACTTCTGGGGGAGGGGGAAAGCCAAGGCGGGGATGAGGAGCTTCACACCTGCCTGGGGATACACCTTGTAAGTCACTATAATTATTCTGATACATAAGATTAAAAAAATAAAAGAAAAAGAAATTAATTAACTGAAGAAAAAAAGGCTTAACTTACTGAATAAGACACCACTTTAAGAGGTTTCCCCACTCTCCCTGCTGTAAAGCACTTCAGAAAAATTCAGCCACTGAGCTACTGCTTTTCTTGACCTTTTCACTGAAAGAGAGCAGAGTAAAAACAGGAAAGAGCTAGAATGATACGCATTAAAGATGCTTCATGTTAGGAAAGTCTTTTGAGTCAATGTTGCAAATTCACTCTGTGTCAGATTTGCCAATATACTGCTTGCTAAAGACTATCTATTAAGAGCAGCAGCGGTCAAAGCAGGCGTGTTGCCTCCCAGCTGTTGCAGCAACACCGTACGCACCATATGATGCAGCTATGTAGCATTTGCATCTGGTGCTGGTTTTCCACACCCAAAAGCTCACTTCATGTCTTTTGATTAATTTGTAATGCCTTGAGCCCCAGGCAGATTTGCTCTGCTGATTTCCCTTTTCTTAACAATAACACAAATAAACATGGAAATAAATCTATTGTCTGAGGAACCCTTCCACTAATTCTGTTCTTTGATGGTTCGGTTGATTTACTACGGCGAGGAATCAAGAGTGAAGTGGATCGTAGCTTAATACTGAGTGTGGTTAATCTTCCCTTTGCATAATGCTGGTACACTATGGCCCAAATACCAGAGATTTATTTGATGTGTACATGCTTTCAAGCATAAGTAAACAAGTTGCAGCCCATTAGGAAACAAGAGCAGATCCAAACAGTTGTGAAGCTCTTTATGTACTAGATTGGCATTGGCAGTGCAATATACTTACATCTGCATGTGCACTAGCTTTAAAATTTTGGACACTATTTCATCATGAAATATCATTTTTTTAAACTGTAACTAAAAAATACGGCTAAGATCACTTCCCATGTCCTGATGCACTGTTGCCTGAATCACAGCAAAACTGAGCAAGAAGCAGAGTCTTCTTTTTCTCCTTTTCATCTTTTAATTGATTTTATTCCTCGTAACATAACCAAAATGAGGAAGAACATATACTAGAGCCTCAAAAATGTACAGACACACTAATTCCCATGAAAAAAAAAAAAGCTTGTCTCACTTCTCATTTCTTATTCTTCCCTTACTTTGAAGAACATGTTATAGAACACACAGATGTACTCTATGAAACACCACAAATTTTTTTACTTTACTAGACCTATCAAATAAACTGCAATCCTGTATTCTATAACTAAAACATTTTTCTTGTTGTTCATGTACAAATTAAATTTGTTTCTTTAGAAG
The DNA here is from genome assembly GCA_013398115.1 of Falcunculus frontatus. Lineage (NCBI taxonomy): Eukaryota > Metazoa > Chordata > Aves > Passeriformes > Falcunculus > Falcunculus frontatus. The sequence continues at coordinate 144,249 of VZRV01005907.1, forward strand.
CTGGTCTTAAGAGCAAAGTATTAATTTTAAAATTAATTTTAATAATGAGGTTTCAAGCAATGGTACAGTGGAAGCACTTGAAGTGCACAAAAGTTACTTGCATGTGGCAATGCCTCCTGGATAAAAGACCCAGTGTGAGTCTACATTATTTTAACACACAGGCAAAACCCACCCAAACTGTAATGTTAGGTATCAATAAGTCATTCTCGCAATATGGTGCATTTTTCCTACCTAGGAGAAGAATCACGATCCTGTACTCAGGCACCAGCTTTAGAGTATGGCACCTAATTCCTTGCACTCTCGCATACATATGTGATTTTCAGCAAATCTCCCAGTGTTTATACTACATTCACTGACCCCCCTACAACTGTACACCAGCCATCACTGGCCTAGATTTTATCCTCTTCTGGGCTGAACATTGACTTGCGATGACTCAGAAACAGTTGCCTCTATTTTTTCCCCCACTTAATAAGTAAAGAAGCCACAACAGAGACAGAGAGAAATTCAGAGCTGGAGGCAGGAAGGACTTTTCAGACAGCATATCAAAAATCTCATCTGTAGAGGCGTAGAAAACGTACACTCCTGGAGCAGGCTCTTCAGATAAAGCCTCAAATCTTGGTGGCAACTATCAAATGGACACAAAAGTGTATGCCTACAAAGGAGGTGCTGTGAGAACAAACACATCAGTGACTGAGAGACGCCAGGATACCACAAAAAAGTAACACAGTAAGAAGAGAGGATGCCAATGTCTCAGATAAGCAGTTATGGCCATGTTTACTTAAACTGTTCTGCTGAGCTGTTCCCGTTTCAGGCAGAAAACTTTGATTTAAGGAAGAGACTTGCAGTTCTGTCTTCATATTTTTTTCCCTTCAAAGCATGAAAGAGCTTCCTTTTTCAAAACCAATTTAACTAAGTTTATATCCAAACCCTCTCAGTCCCAAAAATGTCAGATCTGAACTCTATTAAAAGCAGCAGTTAGTGCAGCCAAACGCTCCACAGTATATTTAATAGACTATAATATTTCTAATGCCTTACTGCCTGAAGTCTATGATCTGGAAAACCAGCCAAGCACACCCACCCAAGAGCAATGACTGCTACAGGGAAAACTCTTATCTCCCTGTGGTCCTCTATCATCACTGGCATGAGCAGACCAGGGACTCTCCAGCTGCAGACAGTGAGCACACAGATCACCTCTCTGGCAAGAGGAAGCCTGAAGGAAGCAGACAAATTAGAAATGAAAGTTGTGCCAAGCATGTAAGCATAGAGCTACTGTTTCAAACTTCAGGTCCTGCAGTTTTATGGATGTGTTTTATTACTTGATTTTATTGGACCCTTCTTCTCCTAGCCTACTGCTTTCCCTCATATCACTTACAGTTCCTCCCATCCGTTTCTGCCTCACATCCTTCAGGCTGGAAGATTGCCCAGATCAGCTTCGCTAGTTCAACCACTAACTCCCTTGACGCCAGTGAGGACCAGAGTAGGCATCTGCCCTGAGCTCAGGTATGAGCACCCTGCACATCCAGCAGTATTTTTTCCTGACCTAAAGGTTGCTTGGGAAAAGCATTTTGATGCAGATTTCACAGCTGCCAGTTGTGACACCGGAAAACAGAGTTCACGCAGTCTCCTGAAAAAACACCACACTGCCTGTTCTTCCATATAAGGCATACGTGTAGGAAAGTAAAATATCTTCTCTACTAAGTTATGCAAAGAGAAACAGCTTCCAGGTACCTATTACAGCTGACTGGGAGCTAAAATGATACTAATTATACTGTTCAGTTGAACTCCAGCAAGGTTCCATGAGTCCTAGCGTGAAGAGCTCTGCCTGAGCAAACCCCTTGTCAGGCCCCTCCCTGCAATCACACGTGGGCAAGGTCCATGCCAGTGGTACCCAGCCCGGCATGGCCTGCTGCTCCTCCTCTGTCACCCTGCACCACGGCGCCAATAGCACCGGACAGGAGCAAGGCTGTCCCCATCCGAGCAAGAATTTACTCCCAAATCAGGTTTCCTAAGCATCAAACCTGCTGCTGAGGAGCATTTTCCACTCTCTTGCCAGCCTGACTGCTCAAGATGAAGCAAAGGTATAGATGACTGCAGCTCATTCCATGTTATCACATCAGTGGGTTGATATGGATTCACAATGAAGCAAAAGAGGCAGCACACTCAGATATGAACCAGGCTGAACTTTCAGGAATGGTTTCTCCTGTTTCAGGCCCATCTACCAGAGGTGCAGTGGAATTTTTAAAGAGCAGTCAGAAATAGTTCAAGAAAAGGGGAAAAAGAAGGATTATTTGCCTGTATCTTAGTAATTAAATGAGGCATTTTCACTTCCATGCTTCAGTACCTCAAAAATAGGAAGGGGAGTGTTATCATTTACTACAATGTATGAGAAATGAATGGATTATGACAAATACCAACAGTAACACTTTATTCCCTTTCATAACAGAAACAAGCAGGAAACATTTTACTCCAAAGAATGAGTTTTCCAGAAAGCTTTCAAGTTCTCTGAAAACAGCCATAACTATAACTGCTCGCAGAATGTTTGGTAACTTAATCAAAGATGCTCTCTGTTAAACATTAATTTTTATACAGATTCACTTAGCTATCCTACTGTGTTTTCAAAGTCAGCTCATTTAACTACTTTATTAGATCAGTAAAGAATTTTGGATATCAACAACTGCACATATAGTCAAAGAGAAAGAGGTGCTAATTGACTCAAAATGGGAAGGGAAAAAACATGGAAAATTACATAAAAGTGAAAAAGTATAATTAATATTCTAAAAAACAACTGGCATACCAAAAAGATAGTTTTTATGATCTCTCTTCACCTGCAGAAAGGCCAAGCAAGCTTTCAATCTTTTTCCATGTGCAAGGCCCTTAAGGTGAAGCCCATCATAGAACAACAGCACCAGCTGACAGCCAGCATTGCTTTCCTGAGTCCCTGTTCTTCAGAGGCAGGCTCCAAGTCAACAGGTTCACAGATCACAGTCACTGGCCACTACTGCCACCACAGAGTACAAAATAAAAACCACCAGTACACTGCAAACCAACACTCTGCCACTCACAACCTCCAGCGAGGGCTGCAACAGCCTGAAGAACATTCCCACCTTTATGCACACGCGGTACAACACTATTGTACCCAGTTATCCCTAAGGGGACACGTTCCGAAAGGATAGAAAAATTTAGGTAATAGACATTATGCAACATTTGAGTTGTATTTAAACAAACTCCAGGCTTAGCAATTAATTGTCTTATTTTCCAGGTCTCCTGAAGCCATGCAGAAGGTGAGCGGGCTCACAGGCAGTCCCCACATCCCTCATTCCTCTTTCAGCCCCACGTCCCAGCTGCAACACTGGCATGGAGCACCCACAAGCATATGCTCTCAGGATAAACCTGACCCTGCAGCAGCACAGAGCAGCAGAAAAAAAAACATGAGGAGCAGCTGCTGCACGGGCAGATGGGAAAAATTAAAAATCTGGTCACCTGCACCCAGGCAGTTCCCCATCTCTGAACAGCACAAAGGACTTAGCTTTCACAGTATGAGGTGAAAGAGCCCCAGCACTCACATTATCCACCCCCAGAGTCTCCAAAATGTCCCCCCAGGAAAGACATCTTCCAGGTTTGAACCCCCTACTCCCAAGGGTTCACATGTAACTACACAGCTCTGACCAGAGGCATGAGCAATTTATCTCTCCTTAGCCAAGCGATGCCAGGTGAAATTATCTCCGAATTGAACTGCATGAGGCTCTCTGGTCCTGCCCGCATCTCTTCCTAGCTGTTCCTCAATTTTTCCAAAAGGCAGGGTAATGAACTGCACTCCAGGGGGCACAGCATTCAGGTAATGGGCTTTGGTACTTCACACATATTAATCAACAGGACAGCAAGAATGGTAAAAAAAAAAATTCTGCATCACAGTCCTGACTATAAGATTTTAAAATCACTAACTATGAAATTCATGCTCCAAATGGCTAAAGATTCAGCTTTGAAAGCAGATATTTAATAATTATTTAGAAGAGGAAGGTTGTGGACAGTTATACCTCAGGGTATTTCCAGAAATGACAAGTATTTTAAAATGCAAATTCACAAATTCTGCAGCATAGAATTTGAATATCTACTGAACATCCTGGCTATATATCATACTGCTAGCAAATACCACCATGCAAAATTGTTTTTTTAAGACTACTTATCTCCCCAGTTTCACATTAGAATGCAGTTTAAACAATAATACAAAAAGCATGTCATATATGGCATGGTTTGGAGCAGTTACCATATGCTCTGTCAATAATCTATGGATTAATAGGGCCCTGATGCACAGTAACATGTTGGCCATTCACAGCTCCATGGAAGATTATTCCATTCACCACGGCAATTAGCTGACATTTAGGCTTATGTCACAATTTCTCAGTCACATTTTTATGCTGATCAGCTCAAACATACTACTGTTGGGGTTTAGAGGTATTTTATTGTTCTTAAGTCTTTAAAGGTATGATCCTCATTTCATTAATTTGCACTAACATCAAAGAAGCAGATTCAGACACTAAATCAGAAGATAAACGTTATCTTAACAATTTACTTCTATGTTCCTTTGAGCAACTATACTATAATTTTTTTTTAAAGTAATTTAACCTATTATTCTACCATTGGCAGTAGAAGTAGCCAATATTCTGGGAAACAGTTGAAGAAATAGAGGAAATATAGGGTGTAAAAAAAGTAATTTTTTCAGTATGATTACTCCCATTTTGGGCTGTGTTTCTGGGTAGTTCAAAATCAAGACACTTCTAAATTTTGGCATGGGGAACAGCCAGGGAAATAGATCTATATAATCATCTGCAGCAGCAACCCATCTTGTAACAGGCCAAAGTCTCACGAGTATTTTATTTTCTTGGTTTTTATTTAGAACAGAGGTCTGAATAGTCAGGTGAAAAGCTGGCCACAGAATAAAATATCATTTACTAGTTATAGCCTAACCTAAGGTGTAGGAGGTTCACCTTCCACCCTGTAGCTCTAGAGGCTCCCATACAATCACCAGCATTTGTGCCTGGGCAAAATGACTTCAAAATAAGATCACACTGGAATGCTTCCAAGACAACATTTTCCATTCCCTCTGTACATGCTGTGAATCACCTTACAAACAGCACAGCCCTGGAGAGTAAGATCTCCAATGCATTACTATCTTAGTCCAGGTCTCCTTCATGAAAATGAGACTGTGCCTAACGAATTTAACAACTCACTGGGTCAGGCTAAAATGTGATTGGCATCACCCAGGTGTCAGAAGTCTGCCTGGTTTGTACACGGCAGCAGGGGATTTGCATTTCTTAATATAAGTGCTGTTGTTCCACCCTTTTTACAGGAATGCTAACAACTGCCAGGGATCTGTGATTCCCCAACATCCCCCTGCAAAAGGTACTCCCACTGAGACACAAAGGCTTTGCCGTCATTCCAGCAAACTGCCCAACATTTCCTCCTGCCTACAGTGGCAACACACAGCTAAAGGGAGCTGCTTACATTTGGCAAAGCAGAATGGTGCCACTTTGGCATAAGTATGTTGCAGCACCTACAACTACAAATATATAAATATTTCAGAAGGTAAAGTGCACTTTGGTTTTGGTTGGTTGGTTTTTAAATACATACCTGTCTTTTTAATTTGTCTGGTAAGAAGTTTGTGCAGAAAGAAGCATTATATAGTGCAAAAGTATGCTAAAATTCCATTTGCATTCTAAAGATAAAAATTTCCATTAATCACCTCTGAAAATAAGAGAGTCTGAAAGCACAAGATATATTTTTGAATGGAAAAAGCGGCCACAGCTACCAAAATACTTTCAGAAAGACAAACTTGTCCTTCCTGTCCCAAAAAATAAAACTCCTTTAACTAGTTTGCATATAGCTGAACAGCTAAAATCAAACTGGTGCAACCTATACTACCAGTACAAAGCCAAAAATGTACTCTACATACTCCACTGACAAGGAATTTTGGAAAGCAGTGTACCTATCAGTACTACCACCAGCTAAGTGACTTACCAAATCACCTACATAACAACAATTGCCAAAAGCCACTAAGAGATTTATCAACAGTGGGGCACATCCACACCAGCACTGCACTGTAGAGAGCGACAGAACAGAAATATTCCTGTTCCTTCACTGGGCTTGGCTTGGGCTGGCTTCTTCTCCTTGCAAAGTATCACCAGTTTTTCACCAGTCTACATCTTCATTCTGTATCCTCTTTGAGGGATGTTTGTTACACCGTGAAGGAAAAGAGGACACAGTCTTTGGGCCCCATCATGTAGGCAGGCTGAAAATTACTGTGTACCTGCATGTGAAGGGCTGTACTCTCCTGGTCTCACCACACCTAACTACAAAAATCGAGCAAGCCATAACAAATGTATAGTAAGGGATTGTGCACACACTCATGTGCACACAGATGTGGGAGAGCAAGCTTGCCTGTTAAAATAAAGGGACTGTCAGCACTGCTTTATGTTTAGAAAAGAAAGGTCTCTCTTCAATAAAGTAACTTGTCACCAAATCTCAGCTTTACAGAGGATAACTTACAGTGCATCTCAAGCAAGTTTGAGACTGGCCACCAAAGACTATATACGCCCATGTGTATTTTCTTGACCCCACATCCACTCACATATTTGTACAAGTGAATCCAAAACACTCAGCAGCCCTGCGCTCTTACCCTTTTTTGAAACAGTCTTCACCAAACTGCAAGTGGGGGAGGAAGGAGGAAGACAGAAATGGCAAAGACATCTCTTTGCTTCCAACTTTACCTGCGAAGATATTACCAAAACAGGATATAAAATGTCCAATCCTGAAAGGTCATTTTGTCTCACTTTTCACAAGGTTTTTTTTTCAACATATGTGAAGGGTTTTATAACTTTTCTGTCTTTATCTGATCAAAATGCTATCCTTCCTCCTGCAGCCCCAGCATTCTTTGTGGTGAACTGTTTCAGTACCAATATTAATATTCAAATGTCAAGTTTGTGACACTAAATTTCCTGTACTATTTAAAGCATTCAGAACAATTATTATCTACGAAACAGTAAATTTTTGCTACCTGCTTACAATTTCAGCAGCTCTATCTGGGACAGAACAGCACTTATACTAGTCACACGGCATTTTACATAGAAATGTATCGTTCAGCTTTTCTAGCAGTACTTCTGCATTTCCCCAAGTTGTCTTTTGTTATTTCTAGCAAAGCTACACATTTATTCTTTTTCTTGAGTACAACTGAGCCCTGAATATCAATCAAATTTATAGCATTTAGTATTTCAGACTTTCATTCCACATATATTCCCTAACTGATAGTGACTTTTACATATAGGGAATTCTTGATATTTCTGGGGTTCTGGGGGTTAGGGGGGGGGTTAATATTTATAGAATAGTCATTCTGTCTTTCATCATTTCTACTGCTCTTAAAAAATCTTTGCCTTTTTTTTCCCCCTGTTTCAGTACTTAGTTGAATCTCTTTCTTTTGTAATTGCCTACACTGTGGTCACGCATCTTTGGCTATAAGGGTATTTATATTTTAACACATAAGTGTCTTTAAAAGCAACATATTTTAGAGCTGCACAGCTGAGAATGCACTGAACTGTCACTCCTTTCTACCAAGTTGCCAGAGTTCTGGAGAAACTTTCATATAATAGCACCAACTTAAAATAATGAATGCATAATAATCCACATACAGAAAGGTGGATGTTAATTAGATACATTTTTCTCCTTGTCAAAGAACAGCTTCACGAGGAAAGCATAAAAACCACATCAAGCCTTCCATTAACAGGGAACACTTTAGGCTATAGACCAAAATGAAATATCTCAAATAGCTTAAGGAAAGCTTTATTTTCAGTGTACGGCTTGATGATGTTATAAAGTACTTTGGTACCATTGCACAGGTCAGTTATTTCCTCCATTCTCCCCTCCGAAAGTGGAAGGCGACTACAGAACATGCATGCTTCTTTCAGTCTTAATTCACTCCAAACTTGAGCCAGAGGGGTCTGATCTTAACACTCCAAAACTCAAACAGGAAGAATGCCAGTGGGAACGGGGCCTGAAACAACATTTCTACAGTAGTCAACAACTCTGAATTATGTAAATACTTCCCCATATACCAATACTGACTGGTCATCAACATGCCCATTATAATCTTTGTACTTGGGGATGTCTGTATGTTGGATGCTATCCATACTTCCCTCCAGCCAGCCGAAAGGAATTGTTTTTGAGTGCTACAAGGCCCTCTCTCTCCTCCGGAGACCTGCAGACAACTAACAGAATCATCATTTTTCACACAAATCAACAGGATCCTACCATCTTAGGCTGAATTCCAGTTTACCTGCTTTGATACAATGTACTTTTGCAGGGCTATAAAAGGAAGCTCTGGTTTTGTTTCAGGAAATCAAGGGCTACCAGATTTTTCAAGTAGTATGTCATCACATCAAATAATCAGGGCTAGAAAGGCAACAATTAGGTTTGGACAACAGCTTCTGAATACTGTGCCCTGCAATTCCTCCTCACTTTGTTTACAGTGCATTGAGAATTATAAATTTAGTAATAAACAGCAAAATCTAGTCTACCAAAATAAGGAGCCTGTCACAAATGCTCTTGAAAAAATTCCAGGGGTAATAGTAGCATCACAAGCAGTATTCTTCCCACTCCTATCAAAAAAACCATCCTTGAATTTGATCTCCTTGCACTCAGAAGAATGGCTGTTTGTCTACAGAGCCTCAGCACTATTATAACTGAACTCATTATTTTAAAGTGCTTGAAGCACCTTGAGTATGACAGAAGACACAGAAAAATAAATTCTGTTGGACAATGTGAAATTCGTACTGATGTTAATTAATTCACATTCAGAACATAAGCTGAAACTGTTCCAAAAAAGCATTATGGTGTATTTTGAGAACAAATACTAGGAGCAAAACACAAAACTTGGCTTAGTTTAACCAACCTACCAACACAACTTCATGAGTCTTTCTAAAATGAACCCAAGTCCTTTCTCTCCTTCCTGCTCCTGGAACGATGCTAATCTTAGGCCCACCAAACCACACTAATCAAGAATCAGCTCTAGAAGTAATTCTTATTTCCGTAGAAATCAATTATTAAGGGAACTGCTTTTTAAGAGCAATGGGGGTAAAATGCGTAGTGCAACTGCTTCATGCATTAGTCGAGAGGTTTACCTGAAGGAATGGACACACATGTTACCCTCAATTTTTACAGTGAAACATGTTTGTTCCTTCTCTTGCCCTTCCAGGACTTCTCTGTATCTACTCATCCATCTTCAAGCCTTCCCCGTACCAGAAGCCAAATGATGCGATGGACAGGTAATTGCAAAGTGGTCCTATTACTGTACCCCTGAATTTCAACAACTTCAGCATGTAAGATATAAACCTGATGAGGAGAACTTGCTCCTGCGACTGCAGAGCATTCTGGTCTGCAGAACCCGGGCCAGAAACAGCTTGACGGACACCAGTAACGCAGCACTAACCAGGTAAGGTGAACACTGTGTGGAGGCTTACAGCACGTTCTTTCTTCACAGCCGAGGTGTTTCAGTGGTTTTTTCTAAGGTGCAAACATGAAGAGTTTATACATTTATGTTGACAGGTTAGCAGCTTTGCTCTCAGTAGTAACCACAATTTCTTTTGAAGTTTTTAGCTGAAGTTAAGAGATGACCCAGGTCAGTATTCACACATCACACACCACAGCTTTTCTCAAACACATGCAGAAGAAAAACCCAGCAACAAAAAGCCCAGCTACAGAGTAAACACCACTTACACACACCACAAAAGCTCTTATTTTCCATGCCCATCCAAGACCACAGATTGTCCTAAGACTGAATACTGGCTCTCCACAAAGGACCTCTGAGCCCATCCGAGTGTCTCAGCTCCCTGCCAACCTGCCAGCTCCCAACAACAGGACACTTGCACATAACAGAACTGCCCTCAGCTAGCTACAGCAATGTACTTAGCATCCAGACAGTGGCTTCTTTTCATTCCATACCTTCTTGTACAGGCCTTTGTGAAACACACACACAAAAACTTTACTAGTATGGAGGGAAATCAGTGGCTACAATTGCAAAGCTCCGTGTTGCTGGCCAGAGACGAGGAGCACACAATCCGATGCTGAATAACTGCCAGCAAGGAGGAGTCCCAACTTAAGGCCTCAAAAGCACTTGGAAAGCTGTTGTCTGGCTGATTACGTCCCCATGAAAGGGTAAAGCTCCAGAGCAGTGTGCACAGCAGATTAGAGCAGGGCTCCAAGCAGCGCCGGCAGGAGCTGCAGAGCTGAGCCAACACACGTACTCTGCAAGCGCACCCTGGTGCGTACTCACACGGCAACGCGCCTCCAAGGGCCACTGCCCTGAAAATAATAGCTGTGAGTGGTGAGACTGCAGTCCCCGGGCAGCCACCACGAATACATGCTCAACTCCCTCTGAAACGAACTGGTCCTTAAGAAAATTTAAACACCAAGTGAGGGATGTGGTAAAACTCCAATCAAAAAAAAAAAAATAGTAAGGGCAGTGTCTCTGAAAAAAGGGACAATTTGGCATTTGAAGTGTGTACAAGATGTCTTCATACACTTTCCTGATTCCTTGCCAGTAACTATTCAAAAAAGACCACTTAACAAGCAAACAGGTCTTCAGCACAACAAATAATAAAAAAGAGAGCAAAGCTTGTGCTATTTAAATATCATGAAACATTCTGCTAATCATGCACAGATGGAAGTACAGACGCTTCTGCCAGACGCCTTGTTCAGAAACTTTGCTCTATTTTTAATTATTTGATGCACAGAGGACCTGTTTGCTGATTAAAAGGGCACTGCCTTTAAAAGCACTCCATCAATATGGAGTCTAGCCTTGTTTTTAAAAGAGAACTTTAAAAGTAGTAACTCACACCTCCAAGCTCCCTGCACCAGTTTTTATAATCTTATAACCATGTGGTTGGGGGGTTTTTTCAGATGTTTCTCTCACCTCGAGAAACTGCCTACATACAGGAAAAGTGAAACTAACTATACTCAAGCTATTGTTAAATTCACTGAGTAAATCAATTTGGAAAATGTGTACTTTCCTTTAATATCCCTTAGTCTGCATCTTTTTGTTGTTATTTATAACAAGAAGGGTTATCAATTTCCAGATAGAAATTATTTTTGATGGTTTTCTGTTTAGTCAAAAGTCTCCTTTTTGAGAAAACATACCAACTCCAGAATTATCAACCAAAATACTTACAAAATTGTTTGGGGTTTTTTTAATCTGCTATAACCACAGTATAATTCCAACAGTCAGTTCTTGGCAAAAGCATGTTGATACACACAAAAACAAAATTTAAAACTCTCTTACATATTTCCACTTCACACCTTAAGTGAACTTCACTCATTTGGTGGGTGCTTCATTCCTGTACTTCTCAACAGCAGTCCAGGAATCTTTCCCTCTCTGAAGAACCTTACTCAAAATGCATACTACGTCAAATTTATTTTCTTTTTCTGAATGAAGTGCTTTTCAAAAATTCTTTTTTGATTTAACTTACATTGCGCAATCTATTACTATAGAACTTTATCCCTGGAGCAGAGTCACGGTACGAGAAGAAGTGATGATAGAGAAGCCCAACAAAGAGTGCCCAAGCTTCTACTTTTGTCCCATCAGTATGACACATGAAATTTTTAAATTTACATTAACAACTTGAATTCTTGCTATTAATACAGTAAAATAATCCTTTGATTGGAAGATCACATGATATGATAATAAAGTAATAGTGACTCCATTATTTTATGAGCAAATGACCCAAAGAGTGTGGCTCATGCTCAGGTACAGAGAAAATAACTGAATGAGTTTTGGTTTTGTGGTTTTTCATTGGTTTTGGTTCTTTAAAAATGCCAGCATGTAACATTTTACAAATGAATATATACTACTGATTTGTTAGAGATCAGCTGACAAGCCTAAAAAGCAAGATGTCTGCTGAAGAGACACTGCAGCTGGAAGCCAGGGAAGACTGGCAGGGGCACACGGACTGAAAACCCAATGTTCAGCCAGGGAAACAGGCACCCACAGAGAAGCTTCAGAGAAGAAATAATGGTCTTTTCCCAGGAGGAGAAGCGGAAGGTTGCATGGAGTGAAAGGCTTGTCCAGGCAGATCATTGGGGTTGCAAAGCTCAGAATCCAGCTATGACTAACTAGGAAGGGAGAGAAGTAGATGAAACAACATTCAAATTTGCATTTCTGCAGAAAACTACTGAGGTATTGAAACACTCTAAACAGAAATGCATCTGAGACACATAGAAACACACACACAATTCAAATGAAAGAAAAGGGTCTACACAAAATCTAAGTATTGTGCAGGTAACAAACCCAGTGAGGGAGCTGTGTACAAGTAGGTCAGATACGCAGCAGCAAGAAATGCTGAGCACATCTTGGTAGAGAAGGCAGTGAGGAGAAAAGCTAATTGGCCAGCAAAAAGACAAAGAAGTCTGGAAATGGTTAAAACAGGACAGGACAAAAAGGCAAAACACTGCTTGGGCTATGTAAAGAAAGATTAGTTTTATTCACTAACACATCCACCTGAAGCATGGGAAGGAAAGAAGACTGATGACATTTGACTGAGCAACAACTTTCGAAGGAAAAGCCAAGTGACTGCTCTACTCCCACCAAACAAACAGTGTCTGATCAGCAGTGCTGACCTGTCTGTGACAGCTCTCAGCCCAGACGGCCTGGACACACCCCAAAGGCCCCTGACTCTATCACACCACATTTACACCCACGTGGCTCCACTGAAACCACCCAAGCAAGTAACAGATGTGGGAACCTGACCCCTTATTTCACCACAGCCTTTGGCTGAGCACCCTGGTGTGATGTGCAACTTCATGTTAAATAAGAGGAGCAGCATAAAACCACTGCTTGCTGCAGCCTAGGTTGCACAGCACTACTGGTTTCATAAAGACACTCTGGCTGAGCTGTATAAACAGCACCAAACACTGCAGCCAGCCAGCTGACAGCTCAGATGAATGCACTTCATAGCAGAGCTGCACACATAGCAGAAGTGTGTCTTAGTTTGCATTTCTCCCATTCCATACAGCCAACATGACATTATCAAGTTTGACTCCTTAGGTAACAGGGGTGTACTTGATTGCTGATGTTTAATGTATTTAAGATGCTTACCTTCTACCCACCTCCATTTTCCTTAGGGCTCCTTCTCACTGTACACTAACAGATAACATCTGGATAGTAGCCTCATGTAACAAATATCATGCTTTCACTCAGGAATTACTTTAATTTGCTCAGTCACTACACACCATATTCCCTCTGAATCTGCTACTGAGGTGCACTCAAACCAGTGATGACAAACAAATGGCAGGATGCACCCGTGCTGGTTTGTGTCACTCTCACACCTGAAGACAATGCACCAAGAATGAGTTATTCTGTCATCTTGTGCAAATATGGAACAAAATGCAGACTTTTACTCCTTCGGTCCTTCCGGTATTGCAGTATCACATCTGGTTTATGACACTATCTAATGCATTTGTGAGCAAACGCACATACAGTGCAATTTTAAACTACAGATTATTGGTCTGTAAGCTCCACCATCATCCTCTTTCCCTGTAAAATAGGACACAGATGTGTTACACATACTGACATGGCACTTACCTCCCCCAGTTTAATTAATCAACTGTCAAGTTCACAAAGGAAATCACAACTGATTTCCAAGACTGTCATTAACAACAAAAATATCAGGCCAGATCACAGCAGAGATCCAAGAAAGCTTAGCAAGAGTGGCAAGAAGGAAACGTGAAACTCAACCCTGATTCAAAGAGAAGACAGACAAGTCCTAAGAGAGGTGCAGCAGCTTCTCAGTTCTGTAAACAAGGAGATGCAAACACAAATTGTTTGACCAGACCAACCAGGTCATCCTTGGCTAGTCCACCAGCAAGTATTACTCACAGAAGAGTGATTGCTACCAGGGTAGATGGTGGGAAAAAGGCAAAGAGAATCCAGAGGAAAGAAACGCAGTATCTAGGATGTATCAGTCTCTCATTTTTAATAAAGTAGAGGGAAGGTACCATTTCATTTGGGTGCCAGGGAGAGAATAGCAGTGGTCAACAGAGAAACCTCCACCATATGTTAGTGAGTTGGGTTTTCTTTGTTTTTAACCAGAGTCCAAATATTAATACATCAGCATGTAATTAAAATCCTGTGTTAACTGAAGATCATGTTTACAATATTCATATGTTGATGTTTTACTTGCATAACTATTGATAGAAATAGTATTGGTGTGCATCGGTGTGTCTGGGGCCAAACACTTTAAAGTTCAATCTTAGACACCTCTGAAGCAGGCAGATGAAGACCTGTTTAAATCAACATCTAATAACTCTTTGGCTGCCTCTGGAAAATAAATATGATACCACGGCTCAGGATGCAGCTCCCTCCACAACAGCTGTAATGGTTTGTAGAAGGATTTGTCAAGGGACAAGTCCTGTCAGTGTAAGCAAACCTTTCATATCACAGGTGGAGCATCCTTAGAAAGCCATATTTCTTTTCTGATTCTTACAGAGGATTCCTATTTTCAGCAATGCCTATATAGCACTACCTGAGACACCTTGAGTCATTAAAAAATTAAATAGGATGAAAAATAGATTTTAAAAAAATGAAATATGATTCAGTGACCTTCTGTGAGGTTTTGACTCCTTGTGTTATTATGCTATTTAAAATGCGTATTCACTGCATTTTATAAAACCTCAAATTGTATTTGTTTTCGCTTCTTTATCTTTGCTTCTAAAACATGACATATTCTTTAAAAAAAAATCCATAAAGGAAAATGGGACTCATTTTTGTACTAAATTTTTTAAAAATAATCTCCCAAGCTACTTTCTATCTGTCTGTATATTTGCTGTAATTGTGTTCATATTTGAATTCTGTACTTCAAGCCACCTTTGATCAACTTGATTAATATTCTTTTCAAAAGATTTTATAGCTGGTGTACTTCACCAACACAATTAAAGTAGATTAATCTGTTCCGAATTATATGTTTCATAAAATTACGGTTCCTCTGATTAATTTTACAAAAACACGTGTAACTATGTACAAATGAGTTTTTCTCATGGATAAAACAATCCTGTTACAAGCTTCCAGTACTGGGCAAGAGATATCATTGTGAATATCTAATAAATCAGCAAGCCTGATGATGCAATGTCATGTGAGCTAATACACAAAATACTGTACCTTTTATTCCAGTAAAGGAAAATATAGCCCAATTCTAAGCTTTTAGCACTGGCTCAGCTACAATGGAAATCTTCAGGTATCAGTATCAGTGGAATAATGCCACCATCTAGTTAAAGTGACTGTAGATGATCCACAAACCTTTCTCTACTAAAACCAGTAAAAAAATTTTATTCAAATTCAATAACATGGTTGAATTTCAGAGACACTCGGACTGTACAGGACCCATCTGACTCCTGATCTGCAAGACAGACTCATTTTGACCTTACCATGACTGCCATGAGCAGGCTGATAACATTTCACCCCATAAATCCCCTCTCCTGGTGTTGTAGCTAAGCACTGCTGAACTTGGGTACCCTCTAGAAACACTGCGATGCTGTAATTAGCAGCGAGACTTGTAATGCATTCCCCAGCCAGGAACAAGGGTTGCTGTGGTCACTAGAGTAAAAGAATGTGAAAAGGGAGTAGAGAAGAATGAATAAGACAGGTAACAGCAGAGAAAACACAGTAAAAACTTACTAAAGTATCTCCTATTAAAAGAGCACAGTAACCACCAGGAAATCAGCTGAACTGTCAAATAGGCATTACAATAAACACTGGGCTTCTTTTTAAAAAAAATTCCATTAAATTGATTATTTCAGTGGAGAGGAACAATGATACATAGAAGGTATATCTCTGACACAAGCTTCTGCTTCTGAGCGTCTAAATTACATTAGGTTTGGTGTTTGGGGTTTTTTTGAGAAATTATGTATTTAACATTCTGCTTGCAGTGCAACAGTAATCTAAACCCTTCTTTTACTTTTTGGCAAATGCTGTGCATCACTCACGTTCAGCTTATCATTAACTGTGAACTGTTCACATATCTTAGTGTGGTTTCAATGCTCCTATGGCAAGGCTAAACAACATTTCAAAAACAATGATATCCCCAGGCCCACGCTGTAGTTTCTGAAGCACAGATTAAGCACGGTATTCTGCTCAACAAGCTCATCACTGTTAAGTAACTCATCAGAAAATAAAGAGGGAATTATCAAATGGGAATTGCCAAGTAATTAGTTCTCTGAAGCAGATGACATACAACTGTTAAAGGGAGGGGCTTCCCTGCTAGTCATATGTCAAAGTAGAGCCTACTAATCTGTAAATAAAAATTCAGTACATATGATTAGTGCAATGGGTTTTTAACTGCTAGTGGTACATGGAGAATAAAGTTACAACTTCTTCTACCACAATAACCTAGTAGGATTTTTTTTCCCTTGAATATATCGAATTTTCAAACCATTCTGGATCTACTTGCTTTCAGACTACCTTGAGAAAGCTATGAATACAGCACAGTACCTACCAAGCAGCAAATATGTTCAGGGGCTACAGAAGAGGCAAAATGCATTTACTATTACATCTATTTGAAAATACCACTTTCTAGTCAGTTGCTACACATGCCACTGAAAAAGAACCACACCAATGAGAAAATATTCAGTAGCACAAAATTTCTGAGCACAGTAAAGGAGGATTAAACCTGCTTTTCGTAATTATCCTTTTCCATTAAAGCCTCACTTTCTTTCAAGTAGCTGGCCTCACAGAAATGTTAGCTGTACAAAACTACAAAGGCCTTCACACGTGGGGACCTGACAAACAAAAACGTGGTAACAGTCACAACCACACTCCAATACAAGTGAGAAAGACTTTGACATTTGTACTTTTTATAGAGCAAGGAGTGACTCAATAAATCCTAAAGTCAGGTTTACAGCTAGCTCCAAAATAAGTAACTGATGACAAAATAAAGAGGCAATTATCAAATTTTGGGTTTGCCTCTATCACAGTGTCTCACCATGAGAAACCCCTCAGCCAACACATTTAAATCCAGATGCTGCCACCTGGGCTAACTTCAGACCAAAATGATACCCCTGGTAATAAGGGCTAACTTTCTTTCAAAAGCACAGCCCTGGTTTCAAGCCGAAGCAAACCCCACCAGCACACCCCTGCCCAACACATACAGCCAAGGCAGAGGGCAGCAGGAGGGCACACACAGATGCTCAGGTTTGCACACAACTGCACATCACATCCAGGCATCTCACCACTTCACAGCCCCCAGCACATGCAAGTTCTCCATCTACTCATACTCACGCTAACATCCAAAAGCCCACACTTTTAAAGGAATGCTAACAAGTTGCAGTGCGTGGGACACCAAGTTTCATTCCACTTGCAGATACACCTTTCAAAAACACCAAGTTGGAAGGTGAATCAAACCTTGGATAGTACCTTATATTACATTATGAATGTCAGCCTTGTGTTTTTATGCAGGCATACCACTACACCCAACTCCATTTACACTTCAGATGCTGTTATGAAACTTTCTATCAGTCAGACAGCAGACCTTCAGTATCTGCTGAAGGAACAGAGCAAAAACATGAAAGGTTATGGCTGAGGTGAGGGGACCACAAAGCCTCATTTTTAAGACATCTGTCAGCACTTGCATCACTTCATTTAATTTACTTTCTCGTTGCTCACACATAAACAGTTTAAAAAATTAAAATTATTCCTAATTACTATCCAATTATACCTCGTTCACAGCTCCATTTCACTTGCGCTGTTAACACATTAGAAATCTCCACTGCCTACCTTCTTTTAGCCCTACAGCTATCGTAGACCTTCATAAACAGCATGAGGGAAGAAATAAAACCAGCTATGATAAAAGGACACTGATATGACAACCAAAAACCTACCACTGCAGACAGTAATATAGAGAGAGATTAGTTCTTTTTATGTTCACTATTAAGTATTTTAAAAGGGCAGGCTGTTGCCTGTTTACAGAGAGCAGTAGCCAGAAGTCTGCATAAAACAGAAATCATGTCTTACGTAAAAAATAAGCTATATTAGGTAGTATACAGACATAAGTATTGAAAATTCAGCCAAAAAAAATTTCTTACAAATGGGCTGCAGCTGTAAATTCATCCCAGTACTATAATATGATTAATAAATATCAAGAGATTCAACAGTGGAAAAGATCAAGAAGAACTCTTTAATTGTTAAAATGTCCAGTATCACATGCAAAATCCTCTCAAGAAAACTGTATAAAAGAAAGCATTGAGTCATTTGCCTACGTGGAAGGAGGCAGTGCACGCTCTGAACAAATAACAGTAACTCTATGTTTTGGGGAGCAGGCTAAAATTAACTAAAAATAAAAAAGAAAGAAAGAAAGAAAAGCTATATCTATTTATTTATTTTCATTTTATTACTAATACCCATGTCCTTATCCATGCAAGATGCTTAGCAGGCTCTGCAGAAAATGCTGCTTGAATTGGAAGGGTAAGCACACCTGGAAAACTAACACACCACAGAGATGTCACCCACTGAAGCCACACAATTCCTCATGCAAGTGAAGCCATGAATGCACATGTAGGGACGTTAGGCCTCAAGTACAGTTTCTGAGATCCATTTTGGATGCCTTCAAACGTGTCCCATGTTCCATCCCTCTGACAGACTCCAGGGTCATAACCCAGGTCTGCCTAAAATGGAGCAGGGCTTTTGCCACCTTCACCCCAAAACAAATGCAAAAGCCAGAAAGACGATGGGTATGAGTATGAAACGCTCTCTCTGTGGCTGCTCCCTGCACAGCACCAGGTCATGTTTCTTTCACGTGTTACTACTCTGAGCTCCTGTCCATTTTCTCCAGTGACAGAAAGAACATTTGTAAGCAGTCAGTGTCTATCCCAGTAACTTTTATTTCGCTTATTTAGTTATACAGTGGGCCTGATTTTGATCATCCCACAGAGAAAACGAGAACTAACTAATGAGGTCAACAGAGGTACCCCCAACTCAGTGACTAAAATGTCCAAAACCAAGCAGTTAAACCAAATCTAACCTAATCTAAGGTCCACAAATACAATACTATACTTCACGCTGAGCTGGAATAGAAAAAACAGCATTTTAGTACTATATTCCTGTCATGCCTCTGCATCAGACTTAACTAGGTTACATTTTTTATCCAAAATGTTTGCTTAACATTGAATATATTCTCTCTCATCTAATCGCAGAAAACACCAGATGCTAAAATATCCAAGGTGACTTAGCAATATATTGTGGGCAACACAATCAGATTATTCATAGGATTTGACCAATGCCCTATAAACAGTTACTTCTGCTAATGAAGAGATATAAGCTTTTCCAGCAGTAATCACTTCTTCAAATAAACACATTTTCATACAACCCAAGCTAATCCTGAAAAAAATTTAAACGCTTTATGGAAATGATAATGTCACAGCAAAAAACTTCCTTCTATTCAATGTCCCAAGCCAATAGCTGCTACCACGTTAAGTTTTCTTCCAAAATGGAAAGACAAAGTGTGTCAGCGCATGGGAACTCTGTGTGGCTTTTCACTCTCAAGAAACTCTTCCTGCTCTGAAGGTACAGGGGTTACCATCCACCCCCACCATTCAAGCTCATTTGGAAACTGTACCAGGCATGTCCTTGCATGTAACTACTTGCCCGGGCAACTTCCCTCTAAAACACAGCACCCTTCCCCACAGCCACAATAAAATGCAAATGATGCGCTGCATACTTTTCTATGACATGCTGTAAACATTAAAAAGTTATTCTGCAAGGAAGACTTCCTGATCAACCTTGCATAAATAAGAACGCTACTGTAATTAAGCTTTCTGATTGTAAATTTTAAGAAGAAACCCTTTGATTTTCTGCAAGCAATCATTATATTTCATTTTCTTTTATTTAAAGACACAAGCAATTTTATTATGAGCCTTTATCTTTTTTTTCTTAAAGCATTAGCAGGATTGCCAATCCCAAGCACTTAAAAATCATAGAACAGGTCCAAAAAACCAGGCTGGCTTAATGACAATCAGATTAAAGAAATAAAATAAAAATTTATGTTCTTTTTATTGGCAGTATGATTGTTGAGTCTTGGGACTTGTTCTTTTCAAGTTATTTTCCACAACCATATGGGAAGGAGAGAGAGAGGAAAGGGACAGCAGCAGACTGATACACGCGCACTTTTACATCTTGTCTGGCCACAGCATTTCAGGGAGGAAAATCAGAAGAACTGAAAGCATTCTTCAAAACAGAGCAAAAGACACACAGTAGTGACTAATTATCCTGAGAACTATTCTAATGCCAGACAAAGTTTAATGCACAGAAGAAACTCAAGACAGTGGAAAAGCCAAGCAGGCGGCAAGCAACAAGTATCCTGAAAACGTTCATAACAGTGAAGGAAGGATTTATACAATTTTACACATGCCATTTTATAACAAAAATCTAAGTCTGCCAACTTTTCCATTCATACTAACATCTTCCAGTAACCGAATATACTCTGACCTCAGGTGAGCTTAAAACCACTCATGTGGAACACACTTGTTCTGTAAGTCACCGAACTGAATCATCAGAGTTAAAGGAATTTTTCTGAGCAGAGTTTCTCAAGGACCTCTACTGCCAGGGAAGGGAAGTACAAACCTATCACGGGTAGGTAATCACACAGACACCGGGAAGGTGTACACTTCATTTAAAGCCCAGAGCAGACAGTGTACACTTGCTGAAGGAAATAAAAAGCATTGCATTCTCACCTTATTGGCAGTGCATAACTGTATGATGAAGACAAAAATGATGGTGGTCACTGTCCTACGGGGTCAAGAATAAATTCACAGCTTGTATTGCTTGCCCATCTGGCTTGGCCTGCAATGTGACTGCTGGTCCACGAGTTGAGGAGATGGAAACCAAAATAAAGAGAAACAAAAACACAGTTAGGAGTCAAACCATTTACAACACACTAAGACATCCCAATGAAGACTGAGAGAGGCTGCTTTTACTATTACTCAAGCACAAATAAACTATATATTTAATCCTGCAGACAGAGCTCATACAGTAGAGAGCAGAGCCCATTTATTCAGAGTGTTCTTTTCCTAAATGTGATCTTAATGAGGTGAAGAATCATAAGCAAGTGGAGATGACTGTCTTCACTGCCAACAGAACATATTTTATTTGAGAAGCAGCAGCATCCTGAAAACATAGTGCTGCAACTACTACTACTAGGTGAAAAAAATTCACCTATTGGAATGTGACTTTACGTTGTACACTATTCTGTCATTAAAGGTGGCATGCTACCGTTGATGCCTATTACTGTACATTCCCAAATAATATAAACAAAGAAAAACTATACCAATGTGGTTTTTTTATTATTTCTGTAATTTTGCTCAGCAAAATCATGACGAGCCAGCACTGAACTTCTGCTGACATCACCTATTAAATAAAATACGTTTGAGTTTTTCACTTGGAATCTTACCAAATATTTTTATCACTCTTGGTACAATAAAAGGATTTAGTGGGACCATTTCTCCCTTGCTGAGAATCATTTCTGTTGTTTCAGTTTATGAGCATACTTACTTGTTCCTATTTAAGGAAGGATTTACACGCATACTTAACTCTAGATAGGTTCTTTAATCAATTCTCATTCAGCAAAACCCTCACTGGGACACGTACTAAAGTAACTTTGCAGACTGGGACCAATGCACACATACAGATTTGTATGTGTTGTACAACCACTTCAGACTACAGCTTTGAGAGGAAAAAAAAGCCATGAAGCATTACATTCTCAACACACGCACTGAGATCAAAAAGGAATTATGGGCATGGATCTAGTTTTTGTCTTTTTGCAAAAATCGGGAATCTACAAAGTTTCTTACATTTTAAAATGTTAGTCATGCACCACCTCAGCCAAAACCATGTAAAAATCTTCAGCTTTCTCATATAAAGAATGCGAACCACTGAATAAGACTTCAGAATACAGTGCCTTCATCCAAATACGTATTTATTGATTTATCACACTTAGAGCCTTGCTTAAAAGTAAAATGAAAGGATGAGGTGAGGATTTTCACTTTGCAAAGCTCAGGCTATTGAAGTCACCGGAGTATAGCAAGTCAGTTCTTTGCAATGAAATATTTACCTGTGCCAAGCCTGCCATACTTCTGTTTCTTGTTCTAATTATATCTTTATCTGTTAAAGCAGAGTTGGTTACAGCAGTCTCAGAAGAGACCTACAACTAAATCTGTTATCTGCACTCTCTGAATTGTACACACCGTACCTGTACAGTTCTCCAGAACAGCCAAATCACTCACAACCGGTGTGGTTATAGCTGAGGCTGTCACACAGCCCAACTTCCCTCAAGCATCACCAGCATCAGCTGCCTCGCACGCTGGAGTAGGTTTGCAGCCAGCCACTGCTTCAGACCATCCATGCAATCCTGACAAGCACTTCTTTTACAGCCTGCCATACTTCTTTACTGCATTTCCCTCTCAATTAGTACACCACAACAAAAGCAGTGTGCGTATGAGCAATGGCAATGATAATCCTGACTATCACCTGCTAAAAAGTGCTACTAAACTTCAGCAAAGGGAAAATTAGGCCTTGATTTTGTTTTACTAGCCACATTACTAACACAATTATTTTTAAATTCTAATGTTTAAATCCTTAGTTGCTTTTCAGGTGACTGCATTCAAGTATCTATTTTCTTAATTAATGGGAAACTAGGCCACTGGATCTATTACATAAAAAAATTTTGTTAAGTGAAATTCCAGGTCTCTTGTAAATGTCTTTTAAAACAAAACTAGTTTTTTCAACCTTTCTAAATAAATTCAGCCAGGCTAGAAAAGCGAAGTTATACTGTTTATTTTTCAGAAAAGTTTTTTAAACTATGTATATATGGCCTTTTTGAAAATAATTACTTTCTAACACTCTTAGTCACACAGGTAATTTATCTTACAATAAAATATGTATAAGCAGCATGCAGCACACAAAGGCTCACACTACAGGAGTCGTCCTGCTCGTGACTATTCCACTCTCTCCAGCCAGCCCTCCTAACAAGCTCTTCTATTTCAATCCACCTCCTCAGAACAGAGGCCCAAAACAGAGGCAGCTGCACCGAGCAGAGGATATTCTCTCCTAACCAGAAGGGCAAGTTAGTTGAGGCACTGAGAAGTTGTACTTCAGTGCAGGAAATTGCCTGCAAATACCCTGTCCCCTCACCCCTCCAAGAAGAAACACTCCTGCTCGACAGGCAGGCTGAGACCTGCAAACTCATCACACCAAACCCAAGACCGCCAGCTGCCTGTCACCACAAGAGCCGAACCACCAACAGACGTTTCTCGTTGCCTCCTCCTCCTCCAGCTCCAGTGCTTTACCATCGGAATGATTAAAATATCTATTTTACTGAGATATTTCTGGATTGCTTTATGTTCCAGCCTGGTACTACAAATGCTCAGGAGCTGTGGGTGCTGATGATTTCTCACCACTGAGACATAAAATCCTCCAGGCCAAGTTCAGTATTAGTGTAAGTGCACCCAAGATTAGTGACTGGAATAGGGGTGTTACCCACTTCTATAGATACTTAATGCAGCTCCCTAATCAGGCAAAAATCCTATTTAAGCTCACAGTGCTTTTTGCTGTGAAAAGCAATATACAGAAAATAACAGTGATATGCAGCAGATCACTTTCTGAGCTCAGTTACTCTACTACATGCCTGGATTAAGTCCAATAAATGGAGCTACTCGAGATATACACCCATGTAAGTGGCTCACAATCCCATCCCCTGGAGTTGCTCCAGATTTATGACATTAGAACACAGTGACAAATTTGGTGCTTTTAAAAAATTATACCTGCATTTGTGGAAGAGTGGCTTAAAAGAGTGATGTCCAAACACTGAGAATGAAGACAAATATATGTGGCTTGGTGAAACATGTTTTTAAGAGCAACATGCAGTTCAAAGCTAATTACACTGCATATCCTTTGCCAGTATTATAAACTGTGTCAGAAAGTCTCCTGCTCTGTGGCTATAATATTTTGATGAGCATAAACGCAAAAAAACCACCCATACTAGAAACAAAGTGTTGGCTGAGGCAAAATTTGGTTTTAATAGTATATACTTACGATTTTATCGTGAGAAACTGCAGTCAGCTTTCACCTAACACACAAAAGGGCCCAGACCTCGCTAAGAACTATGAGGAGGCTTAACAAACCTAGAGTGACGATACTGACATCAAGTATCACTGATTTTCATCTTAGCGGACAGAGGGTGTAAAGTACAGTACAGGAGTGAAGAGTAACAAGCCTGTGGCCTATAATGAGAATGCTGGAATGGGAACTGTTAACAAACACTGCTACAACCACCAAACAGTTAAACCAGACAGACAGTGGCGGAAAAAAAAAAAAGGCAAACTCTGAAGAAACTTTCATGCAAGCTTGTATAAGCCAAAAGCATTTTTACAAAATACCACGCCTTCATTAATTTGCTAATAATACACGCAAGTGAAACTGACGATTTGGCTGACCTGCCACGTACGATCCCATCTGCCTGACACTCCAGTGGGCAAAGAACACCCTTCCCGAGAAGTTCAGCCATTAGGAACCCATCACCGGCATCTTTCAATTTTCGGAAAGCTCGAGGCGGTGGCCGCGCCGGCCGTACGCCACCAACGCGGCACTCGCAGGGCTGGCGGTAGCCCGCTGGGTCGCCCGCCAGCCACACACGCACCTGGCTGGCCGGTGAATACGGTGAATCCCGTCTGTTACCATGGCAGCCTGATCTAATTACATGACTGATCAGGGCTGGAGTAAGCGCGCTGAAAGCCTGCACCGCTGACATGTCGCTACATGACGAGACAGACAGACAGCCGAGCACGGAGGAAAACCTATCGACCTCTGCCTTACGTAAAAAGTGAGGAGATTACAGCCACCCTTTCAAAATAGCTGCTGCCCGTAAAATACCGGGCCGGTTTCACGAATAAATTAGGTGCAATAACGTACAATTACTACTATTATCTTGCAGCATCACAAAAATAACTACGGCGCAATATTTTCCCTGGCCATTCTCAATTTCCCTCTCCCCCATTCATAACCCTCGCTCCATATGACAAAGCTGCACCGTCTCTATTACCCTAACAGAAACAGATTAACATGAAGCCGGGATTTTCCTTTAGGGGACGGTTTCATTCGAAACTGAAATTAAAAGTCCTTGACTTATCAGTGTGTCAGCAGAGTAACTCACTATGCCTGACCGTATCTGACACGTAAAGTAACCATTACTCCATAAAATACATAACCATGAGCGTTAAAGGTTAAAGTGTAAGCTGTGTTACAAAATATGAATTTTTTTACCATATGAAAGGGAAAAGGTCTCCGGCAAAGGTCATCTACCTGCACACCCTTCCCGATCCGTACACAGAAATCATTTGTAAAGAGGAAGGTTTTACAAACCTAAATTTCTTCGTCTGGTAAGAAAAGAAATGCTTAAAATTTTTCCCCAATTCTGTCTGGAGTTCGGGCTTATAGGGGAGAGATGCTGCTCGGAGGAGTCCCTATTACACAGCATACGGTAAACAAAATAAAAATAGCCTGTCGCTCTCGTTGTCTACACAGTGCATTATATAACGGGCTTCCGACTTGTTTTCTTTTCTATTATTACTCTTCAGTAATTCCTCCTCTTCAATAACATGTAAATCGCTCCCAATTCTGTCATTTTATTATTATCGCTATTACTATTACAGTAGGAGCTAACGCTTTTCCAGCACGCTTTAATTTAGACTTTAATATTCTCAGGAATCACATTGACGGATTCAGCGCCCACAACCGTACACGGGGTCATTTATTTGTTTTTCTGCCGGTAAATTAAGATGCCTTCGGGTAAAAAAAAAAAAAAAGAGAAAAAAAACCAAAAACCAAATCACCACCAACCAACCCCAAACCTCCGCAAGCCAACCACCCCCACCCGACCCAAGCAAACCCGGAGGCGGCGGGGGATCGGTTAGCGGCAGGAGGGCAGCGGCCGCCGCTGGAGGCGAGCGGAGCCCCGGGGCGGCGGCGGCGGCGGGGAACCCCAGCCCCGCTTCCCCTCGGGACGCCGCCGGCCGGACCCCACAGCCGCGGGCGGGCAGCGGGG
>VZRV01005907.1:171170-301676 GCA_013398115.1 Falcunculus frontatus
AGCAGAGGAGGAAAAAAAAGCCACTTACTGTAAAGTGTCAGTGGAGGTGGGGTTGGCGGGGGTGGGGGGGTCAGAGAGAGACTCGCACACAAATGTCTTCCTAGCTGATCACGGGGCTTGGGTCTGCTTTTTGTTTGTTTGGCTTTTTTCCTTCCCCCTGCAGTGACACAGGTCCGGGATGTCTCCACCACTGTAGTAGAAATGATGTCTGCGGTACAGCGCTCGCTCCCTCTCCGCTCTCCAGCATGTAAATGGGTAATAGAAGCCAAATATGGAGCAGTTGGCTGCCTCTGCAACAGCTCAAGGATCCTACTTCATGCAAAAGGCGGGGGGGAGGGGGGGGGGGAAGGAGGAGGAGGAGGAGGCAAGGCAACACTCTGGCAGTCGGCCAAGAGAGCCACACAGATTATTGCATACGCACGGCACCGCCGGGCCAAGGCGCCCTTTAACCCTTTGCGGGCCGCCGCACGCTGCCGGGGGGCCGGGAGGGGGGCTGGGGGCTCGCCTCGACACTTACCTCCTCCTTCCCCTTGTAACACTTCAAAGGCCAGGCTGGCTCTCTACGGTGGGATTAATCCCTGCGCACGCCAATGTTCCAGAGAAGTCCCCGCTCCTGTAGCAGGCTGCGTCGCGGGGCTCTCAAATCACTTTGCAGGCGGAAAGAAATGAGATGGGGAGGGGAAAAAGAAAAAAAAAAAACCCAACCCCAAACCTATATTGTTTAAGGGGGAAGAAACAGCTAGCGACACGTGCTGTCCTTCAGAAATGGCAGGGAATGCTGGTTTAAAGGATGCATGAAAATCGGTTGCTCAGTCAAGGCTGGTCTGTCTCTCTAAGGGAGGAAATAAAACTGTGCTGGAAACCAGGGAATGCTCTGAAGCAGCCTCTGCGAGAGTCAGAAGAGGGTGATTTTATTTAAGATGCCATATTGCATTTTGCTGTGGAGAACTGTGAAGTGATTTAGAGCAAGAGCCTGCATCCCACTCCCTTTTTCTGAATTAGTTTTATTTATCCGGATCCTTGGCATATGCTTGAGTTGCTTTGTAGAAAGTACCTTCCACTTCATTCAGACCAAAGAGGCTCTGACTCATACCGTCACTGAACTACAAGACAGGCAGAGCTGAACCACGCATGTTTGGGTACTAACTCCCTCTGGATTCCTCAGCACTGGTTTCATCGAAGATCTCTTTGCATCTCTCCCAGTTGTATGCAGACCACTGTGAGCCTTTCCCGAACTTCCCCTCCCCACCCCCCATCACCTATGGCAACTTACTCTTCCCTGGCACTCCAGCGACAGTGTGTTACTCTCTTACTTCCCTCAACACAGGTGTCTGCAAGTGCCATAAACTGCAGTGATGGGCAAGCAACAAGCAACGATGCAGAACAGAGACCAGAGAAAATATCCTCCTTCTGGAATGTCTCAGTCTGGTCTTCACATTAAAAAAATTTAAAAAACAAAACAAACAAACCCCCCATGCCCCCAAAAATCAACTTACCAAGCAAGGTACAACTTAGAGAAATGACACAAATTATGAAAGCAATGAATGGTATGAACACAGCCAAAGGATGGGGGGATGGTATGCTTGCATGCAACCTATCAGTGGTTCATAAGAAGCCATTCACTCTCTGCTTTGGCATCAGGAAGAGAAGTAGAGCCCAGAGAAGGCCTCTCCCCACCCCAAGGACATTGCAAAAAAATGTTGCATAAATACCAAAGGCTGTTACACACCAGCTCCAAGGAGCTGGACACTGTGGGGTCCCAGACCCCTGAAAGGCCTGAGATGTGCACTCCGTGTAACATGGCCATCCAGATCAAGCTGTTTGTTGCAGCTTGTACCGATTTGCCATGACAATAAGCTCCAAGGTACTAGGTTTCTAGCAGGTATACATCCTATGTCTCCGTTATATATTAGCATTGCGTTTTAGCTGCAAATTAAATCTAGCATTAGAGTCTAGATGCCAAGTACCCTAGGACTCAGCCTGCCATTATGCAGATCAGCAAAGTAGTCCCTTCTATAAAGGATTGTACTAGCTCACTGTAATTGCTAAAGAACATAGTAATAACATTGTAAGCTGCAGTATTCTGGATTTAGAGTTGATACTGTAATACAGACTAGCTTTATGAAACATCAGGATCTTTTACCATAGCACCTCCTGTATCTTTAGTTTGGGTTCCCTATGAAAATGAACATGATTTTCATTTCTAGCAGTGATGTGGAGACAGAAGCAGCAACAGGCCAAGGTATCTGGACAAACATGCCACTCAATACTACGAGAGAGTGAGTCTATAGCAGCAAAGCAGATAGCAAAATTGTATTCACCCAGCTAATGTAAGGTTCATTGATGTAATAAAAGGAACCAAGAGAAAGAGACAAAGACTGGAGATTACTGAAAATCAAGTGAAAGCCCTGGAGAAACTGAAAACCCATCATCAAGGTTCAATTCAGAGTACAAGGCATTCTGTCTGCCACCTTTTTTATTCCAGTAGTACAGAGTGTTACCTCAGGAGAAAGGAATCTTTCCTTCTCAAACATTCACCTTGCCAAGAGGTGTGGCACACGCAGAGAAAGAGAAGCCACATTCATGCTGAAGCAAGCTTTGGGCAACTTTCCCTTCTGCAGCAGGCTCATGTAAGCAGCTTGTGTGTTCCGCCACTCTATGGCTATGGTGTTTGCCTCAGAACCCTCATTTTTTGCCACACTTCATGCTCTAGGCTTTTACATCTTTGTCTGTATTTCTGCTTCAGAGTAGAAAAGAGACCCACAAAATATAAGTCCATTGTAAATTAAAGCAATAGTGCTTTCCTGAGCCAACAGGCTCTTAACCCACAGCTCTGGGACGTGCCACAACCGCCACCAGCCATGTCAGGTTCATGAGCCACTCTCACCTCCGTTCTGACTTGATACATGTTGGTTGCATTAACAGACAAGGGATGAGAGGATTATGCCTCTATGAACATGGCCTAACACACAGGATATACAACCATGTCACAAGACATCCTTGTGCCTCTGCAGCTCCCCTGCCAAGGGCCTGCGCTGGGCCTCAATATATTCCCTCCACAAAGGATTCTACAAAACATCGAGGTGCTGATGAAGGCAAGTGAGTGGGACACAAGAACCCACACAGACCCAAGCATTTTTATTTACTGCTGGTGATGTGCTGAAACTGATAGGACTCCCAGGAGAATATAGTACTGACCAAAAGATACTAAACAATTTGATGTGCAAGATACACACTGTCTAGAAGAAACTGTTTTTCAATTCACTAGTTGTAATGTGCCATCTACACAGCATGTTTTATACAATTCATAGTACTTATAAAAAATGGGAGAATAAGAGGCATAATAAGTTGGATTTTTTTTTTTTTGTAAAACACTAGCATTCAGGGAAATGCAGTGATTGACAGTGTATTGAGTGTGAAAAGTAATCTCACAATTATTGATCGTTACAGTTCCAAATCTTCAATCTGTCATAAAATGACATTGTTGGTCTCATTACAGCCTCTAGTGGACAGTAGTAATCCACCTCACAGACCTGTCATACCATTTGCTCAAATGACAAGCATTACCAAGGCAGAGGTTACTCTGAGAGAGCATGAACATACAGTTCATTCTTATCCACCAGCAAAAAGGATTTTTGAATACAATTAAAGGTTTGCTGTCATTGCTCGTAAGGTGCCTCGCTTTACACTTCAGGTATTAGCATTGGCTTGTAAATAAACAGAGAACTTCTGCTATTCATTTCAGCTTCTGACAGCTTTCATAAAACTAAATTAATCTCAAATATTTTTGTAACAGAAAATATTGGTTGCCATGTTTTTGGCTTAAGTAAGATGTTTTTAATCCAACTCAGAATCCGCCGACTGTCCAATTCACCTCCTATCTATTTATAGCCCTCTCACATTCAGATAATTTTTGCTAATGCAGTTATTTTCATTATTATTTCAGACATATGCAGCTGATTTAAGGTATTTTAACAGCTTTAACAAATGAGAAACTATAATTTGGATTACAGCTGGTTAATTAAGGTATACTTTCCTCAGGAAAGTTAAAAATATATACAATCTGAACAATAATGTGTTTGGACTATAGTCTTTAAGTGCCACTTGTATGAAAGTAACAAAATATGACTAATGTCTTTAATTTCTGCGTATTCACTTAGAAATGAGTGTATCCCCTGTCAAAACAGAGCTGTTGATCATGTTCTCCAGAACTCTGTGATTGTCTTCAGATGCAAGGAAATTAGATTGGTAGACACAGAGAGCCAATGCTCTTTAAAACCACAAGTATCTAATGCAAATTAACATATAGTGAAAGGAGAGCAAAGCATTCATGAAAATCAAGCAAGTATGTAGTACTACACTGTGACTCAAAGAGAAAAATCTTATCGTCTAAAATGGTGGTCCTTTGCAAATGAATTCAAAGGAAAGGCTGCTGTTAAATTTTTTATTTAACCACACTGTGGTTAGGTAGGGGTCGTAGGGTGATGAAGAAATCATTATTTGTCATGCCTTACAGTTTAGGTAATGGGATATTTAGGTTAAAAAAATGTTTACGTTATCATTGTCTTGATTTTTTCAAAGAAGCAATCAAGTTCTCTTTAAATAACAATAGCTTCAATGGCTTTAAAATAACAATAGGTCCTTAGATGGAGATCTGAAATGAGATGCTGTCTTTTTGTTGTTGCTTTCTTAAAACTGGGCAAAGCAATTCATCGGGGAATTAAGAAAACTGAACACTCTTCTAAAGTCTTAAAATCGAGTCTTATTTAGTCTTTTGAATAAGAGGTCAGTCAGTTAAAAGTCACTTGTTAGAAGGGAAGACCAGTTAACCTACCAGTGACCACAGCAGGATGGACCACAGCCACAGTTAGCCCCAAGATGTTGCAACCAGTGGAAAATAAAAGTGCTCAGCCTTTCTCTAGGGGTGCTTAACTGGTCTAGGCACCTATCACGTAATAACTATTATGACCTATTAAGTGCTTTATGGCCAGTGCTCCTCAGCTGTCTAAGGTCTCAATCTGTTTCCTGGCCTCCATGTATCTCCCCTGACACTGCAGCTACCCATATGGCTGGTGTGAGCAGAAGGGCCAAGCACAAATGGAAACTAAACTCTATCTTATTCCTAGAAGTGATCATTTCATCTTGGGGTTAAAGTACACCAGCAGAGCACAAAAGGGAAGCTCTACTCTGCAGAAATGCTTTGTTTCCAGGGATGTCAAGGCAGTGCGGTTAACAAGGATTAACATTCAACCAACCTCAGGAGAATTTGCCGGCCACTGTCTGGGAGAGGGCTCTCAGGTGCTAGCAGGGAGCAGCCAGAGACCACATGCCCTTGTAAAAGACACATGTTGTCCTGTCCCTTAAAATCATACCTAGTACAGAGATGTACCTGGGAGTTCACTCACCAGTTTTTTTGTGTCTCTTAAGGGCATTATGGTCTAGACAGATTAGATTAGCATCTACTCTGTAAACACTTAGGGTTGGGAAATATCTCTTGACCTTTCTTAAAACGTCTTACCCGCATATAAGGCAGTGTGGTTTCCAAAACCTGTTAGTCTCTCTGATCAATGCTATACAAGCTTTGATAAGTGCAATGAGTTTTTACGGGAGGAGGGGAATGGACTAGAATGGACTGGTTACCTGTTTGAACAGACACAGAAATTGAAAACATGGATTTTTGACTCCTAAATCTTTTAATGGCCCCAACTGAGCTTTTCTGGTCTATTGAACAAATCCTTCCTACCTCATGGATCATTGACGTACCAGACCTCCAGAGCCACTGCGCTCAATCCTGCTGCCAAGTCTGCTCTTTTTGTTCACATGCTAAAAATCTTTATGTTTTGTTGAGAAAAGGCACAACTTACGAATGACAGCTATTTTCTACTCTCACTGTCTCTACCTCTTCACAAAATATGATACGCACGAGCCTTGGCCCCAAAGCTGTCATAGAAATTCAGAAGTCTGTGTTACCAAATTCATCCAATATGGCTAAGTTTGGGTTCATGCCTTGGTTTCAAGACAGTGAGAAGTACAAGCTGCTTAATGTTCAAGACCAAAGTTATTTTGTATCTATATTTTCTTCAAAAAGAAAACTAATAACTAATACAGTATTAACCAGAAAGATAGTAACGGTTCTGAAATATAGGCATCATTCACACAGGAAAGAGATGTATTTCTTCGTTTTCAAAAGGTATCATATAGCAAAAAACTGCAGTCACCTGATGCACAGAAATGAAGACTTTGAATGGTTCCTAAACATCAAACAAAAATTTAAACGGGATAATTTTGGTATGAAATAATTGCTATATCCCCTTATATTTGACTCATAGCTGGAAAATCACCAGGCAGAGATGGACAACAGACATGACAGTGTATTGCCTGGAGGGTAGGAAGTCCTCAGCCTGCAAGGCTTTGACCAACAACCTAAGTGAGCATGGTAAACATTTAACCTTCAATTTATCCAGTTAAAAGCTGAGTAAGTATTTTTCATGTTTCTTCTGCAAGGTGACAGGTATATGCCCACAGAACCCTAAAACTCCATAGTTTAAAATAAAATGTCCTGGGAAAAGTGACAGGAGGCCTGAGGTAGGATATTACTTTAAATCAGAGTTATTTCAGCTTGTGTAGGCCATTTTATGACTAGACTGGCATCACTTTGACTTCTTACTGCACAGAGGCAGCATCTTTCCCTCAGAGATCTGCCAGATCCTCATGTTCTCTCTTTACCCTTCAGCAGAGGCCTTTCAACTAATGGCAATAAAGATTCTCATATTGACGGAGATGTCATATCATGTCTCTCTCGTTCACCCTACCCAGTTTTTTCCACAGAAGAGCTCCCATTACTGCCTGTCTTACTCTGCTTGATGTGTCCTTGGTCTGCTCTCTTATCATCCTCATATGATATTATCAATTTATTTATATTTAAGGTAATGAAAGATACCCATTCAAAGCTCTAGAAGCCCTGAGACATAGCAATTACAGGCAAAACACAACAGTGAGAAATAAGTTTTATCAAAAAAAACTTACCTGGGCAACCAGGTAGACCAGAAACACCTGTCTGCTGAAAGCCCATCTCTGTCTTCTCCTAAAGTGAGTGGGTTTTTGCCTCAGGGCCTCTTCAACGATCATAAAATTCAAACTCTAGTGAAGTGTAGGCTCTATCACACAGATAGATTTGCTCACGCATGGACTGTTTTGTCATGGGGTCAAGTATAGCCAAGAGAATGGAGTGGACACCTGGGGGCAGGACCATCTCATGACCAGCTTTCCTACTCAAGAGATCCTAGTTCTGAAACATTTCTCACTATAGAGTTTCCACAGTTTATACTCTCATAGAATCATAGAATCATTAAGTTTGGAAAAGACTTTTAAGATCATCAAGCCCAAATCATCAGCCCAGCACCACTACCATGTTCACCATTAAACCATGTCCTCAATGCCATTGCCATACATTTTTTTAACTTTCTAGATAAAGTGACTGTACCACATCCCTTGGCCATCTGTTCCAATTCTTTCAATACTTTCTGTAAAAAAACTCTTTCCTAATCCAATTCTAACCTCCCCTGGTGCAACTTGAGGCAATTTCCTCTTGTCGTGGGAGTCCTCTCATCTTCTTTGTGCAAGAGGACATAAGAATGGCCACACAGTGGCTGTAGGACAACGGTGGTCATAAGCAAATGCTTAGGGAGACATGGGCATTATATACTACTTCCTCCATGTACTTTCCAGCCTCCCACTATTTTCAGCTTAAGGGACTTCCTGAGCAGAATGTCGTTTCTGCCCATTTAGTGACCCTCAATGGATTTATCTCCTAAGATTTTTACAGTCTTCTCCACCAGCATCTGTAAATTGTAGATATAATTGTGCTACATCACATTGCATAGGTCAAGTCCCTGATAAAGGAAGAATCCCCTCATCCTGCCTGCTTCTTTCAGTGTTCCTAGCTCCTGCACAGAGACAGGGAATGGCCAGTCCCTATCCATACTCTCAATGCTACACAGATCTTTGCAGCCATCTATCATATTCCCCCTTCTTCCAAGCTGGAAAGGTTCCAAAACCAGTCCGTTAGTGTCTTCATTGTTTCTGCTGCAATTCTTACCTGGTTTTGAGTCCCTCTGTCTTGGTCTTAGTCCTGAGACATCTTCACTCCCTCTGTGCTTCTGCCTGTAGAAAAGCGATAGTAAAAATTGTCCTTTTATTCCACGGAACAGTGGTGACACAGTGAAGTACAAGTATTACTACTATAAAAGCAATACAGAATGCTCTCTTTTCCCAAGGCTTAGCCAAGGACCCAGAAAAGCAACAATTCCACATATCAAGGACAAGAGAAAACAGTATTAATGTAAACAAAAAGAAACCCATGGTTCCATCTACATTTTTTTCATACTTGTTTAGCAACACAGACTGACTAAAACCCTTCCCATTTCGTAAACTACCTCTGTCAACCAGTCCATTCCAGTGTAAAAAATCAGAACTGATGGGACATCTTCCACCGGTTTCAGATTATTCCACACTCTTATATACATAACAGGTCTGACAAACATGACATGTTACAAAAGTGGGAGTACCAGACAGCTTTCCTGCCATTTAATCTGTCTCTCCCCTTTCCATGATATATCTCATTTCTTAGGACATATATATTAAGTCATTTCTCTCCCTTACTTGGCCCATCTTCAGCTAGGTGTGTGAACTTGGTGTCTAAGTTAAGGTGTACAAGTTGTCCCGTTGTCTTAATGGTTCTGAATCATACATTTAAAGTGAGCTTTGTGCTTGAGGGTATAGCCTCATGAACATGTTAGAGTGAGGCATTCAAGGGTGTGGATTTACAAGACAACAGCTACTCTGCAATAACTGCACAGATGAACACCCTTTGCCTGCTGGTAAATGCAAAGCTCGTCAGCCCAGAGAGAGATTCAGCCAAGATCACCTCTGCCCCCTACAATTGCTCTTCCTGCTATTCCCTGAATGCTGCTCCTCTTGAAGTAAACATGATAGTTGCATATGGAGGCACCACCACCTCCCTCATCTCCAAAGTGATCCATCTCCAGACACAGCTCAAAGCATACCCCAAAATCTTCCAAACTGAAGTCATATTTAAGAGACCTTGCCACTCTTGCTGCGTTATGACTTTAGCCTTTTTTTTTCATGTTTATATGACAGGATATATTCTTTGCAGAGTCTTCATCATGTGTCACATACATTTAAGTCCTCTAATTCTTGAGCCCTCCTGTTTCCCCCTGCTGGTTAAAAATGCACAGCAGGGGGGGAGCAGGGAGGCTAGGAAAGCAATTCCTCAAACAATTCTGAGTCAAACCAGGTACCCACTTTGGGAGGAGGGTGCAGAGGGGACAGACCTTGCGAGTACTGAATACCAGTGGCTGCTGCCCCCAAGGGTATTTCTGAGAGCCCACAGGTATTTTTACACAATGTATATACTTCATAGGGTCCTGAGCAGAGTTTATCAGCTGTACAGAAATTCCTGTATAGTTTATTATCCGGG
This sequence comes from Falcunculus frontatus, assembly GCA_013398115.1. Classification (NCBI taxonomy): domain Eukaryota; kingdom Metazoa; phylum Chordata; class Aves; order Passeriformes; genus Falcunculus; species Falcunculus frontatus. The sequence continues at coordinate 180,670 of VZRV01005907.1, forward strand.
CAAACATCCCAGCACCAGTGTTGTCTCTCACTAGAGTCTCTTCAGAGTATCAGAGGTTCCCAGGAACATTCCCAGAAGCTTTTAGCTCAGCATGAGTCACTGCCAAGTTGAACAGTTTCTTCAAGTCCCTTGTAGCAATCGTCCTGAAAATTGCAGAAGAGGAGCTTGCAGGCTCTACAACTGTCCCTTAAAGGCTCAACTTGTACAGGAGTCATTGTCTGGCCTCTAAAAACACTTAACTGAACCAAGACCCGTTTATCTCAACCTTGCGCACATTTAAGGTCTCCGCCAGTGAGATCACAAAATCTCCCTGTAGCTGGAAATGAAAGTTTTTCCTTTGGTGATTTTCTAAAATCTTTTTTATTTTATATTCTAATAATCCCTCAGATCTCTAAATGACGATCAGCACGCCTTTCCTGTTCAAACTAGATGCTCAAGTCAGTTATATAAGGCCAAGTTTCCTCCCCAGGCAGTTTACAGCATAGGCACACAGGTTATACTGTCTGCAGTAAATGATGCAGTGAAATACTCCATTATGTGACATATCTCTCAGAACAGTTACCTCCTGAGAAAAGACTGCGGTTTTGAGGCCAGCTGATTTTTCAGAAATGGCAAACAATAAGTGGGGCAAAAAGGTGGATTTCTTCAAAGATGAAATAGCAGTGTTTTCTTATTTCAACCTAAAAAAATTATAATTTCCTGAAAATAAAACAAAAGAAAAAATTTCAACAACCACCAAGCCACTTTTACTCTTGAAGAACCTGCTACTCCCTATTTATTTTGCTTTCTGAGGATTTGCCCTTTACATGTTCACATTTTTAATGCTTCTTACTAGCCAAGATGTTAAATGGATGACTCAAGTTCGAGTATATTGCTTCTTCTGAATCTTTTACTCTCGTAGTAGCACTTTCCCTTAGTAGCAAATTGAATTAGTGTAGTTTATGGTCACTAGTTCCTAGATTCCCTCTAGTACTCAAATCTTCCATGAACAGAAAGATAAGAGTGAAGAATTTCCCAGCTTGAAATCCCTGCTGTCTGGACAACAGACCAAAAATTGGTTTTTAATTATTTCAAGACTTCAAACTCTGAATATCTGGCTGTATAATTAAAATCTGGATTGTTACAATATACCGAAAATACATTTACCCTTAAAATGTTTCCCCTGTTAGTTATTCTACTTCAAACTCTTCAACTCTGCAGTGTTACTATTTTATTTTCTTTGATGTTTGTTCCTTTTAAGCTAACCCCAAAGAATTTCACTCTCACCCACCATGGTTATCAAGCTGTGGTTTTTTAGCATTGTAAGTATGATATACAACTCCCTTCGGCTCTTCTTTTTGTTTTCAAAAGGTATCATATAGCAAAAAACTGCAGTCACCTGATGCACAGGAATGAAGACTTTGAACGGTTCCTAAACATCAAACAAAAAGTTAAATGGGATAATTTTGGTATTAAATAATTGCTATATCTCCTTATATTTGACTCATAGTTGGAAAATCACCAGGCAGAGATGGATTCCAACTTTTAGGAATTAATACCCTTTATGCGCTGACTAATAGCCCTTCTTTATTGATATTCCTTTTCGGAGAGGTAGGAATGACCACTAGATAATCATCTCCATCGTTTGGTAACACTGCTCCTGGTCTGGTGTATAACTCTTGTATAACAGTGGTTGGTATGTAAATACTCTTCTTAATCGTCATCTTTTGTTTCAAGGATAAAACAAACAAAACAATAACAAAACCTCCTTTATTTTGCATGCTGGAAGCACATGCCATTAATATTAATTAATTTATTTATTTAAACTTGGTAAAAGCATTTGCTCTTAGGCTGGGAATGTGACTGCCAAGTTTCCTGCCTGCAATTTGTTACGGCTCAGTAGTAAACTCCTGAAAATAGGAATTTGAAATGGAAATAGTGACAGGCCTTTTAACTACACTATAATAAGCAGGGTGTTTTATCCTGCACACTGTATGTCGTTACACAATGGCAGCCTATCATAATGTGCACGGAAAACAAACAGGGTCTCTTTAGATCACTCTCCTGGCTAAAACTGGGCAGACAGAGGAAGCAAAACAGGCTGGAAAGACAAAAGACTAGAAGGTCAAGAACACCACACCCAGACCTAAGCCCTTCTGTTACACAGTGGAGCACAGGGATCTTAGAGAACTTGCACTTGAATAAATTGACTTTGATCAGCTTGCCATAAAAAAAGAGGTGTAGCCTGCAATATTGCTAAAGGAGGTAAAGAAGGAAACTTGCCCATAGTCTTAAGCTGCAAATTAATGTACCTAGACCCACCCTGTTATGAAGAGCAAAGCTCCAAAAAGTATGTTTCTTGTAAACATTTCTCATCTGCTTGTAATAGTATGTTTCATATAATTCTGCACATACAAAACACATGAACATTAAAGCTGCTTTGCACAGTTACTTTCCAGTAGCAGTTGTAAAGTGTATTTTTTCAGAGTTGCTGAACATCCAGAGTCCTAACAAGTCAGCTGAGTTTCTCCAGATCTACACCACTGTAAATGACAGCAGTACTGCATCTTTGTGAAAACATAACACTGGTATTGCTTTTTACAAGGTATTTGGCAACCAGGAAAATAACTGAATCATATATGCAAAACAGAACAACAGAGCATCTGGGACTTGAACCGAGCACTTCTGCTTTGTAGAACACATGTTTAAATGCTGTATATTGAAGTGCCACACCACATCTGTTTTTACTAATTGAGTTCACTTGCGTTTGGGCACTGTACCAGCTACTCAGCAAGTCCAGGAGATTAATGTAAAAAGCCTCTCTGCATTTAGAAAGTATAGTCACTCTAGATTTACAGCTGCTTACTTTGAGGAGGCTGACTGCTGATCCTGATGTCTTTGAGCAAGAGATGGTTTTCTGAGCTGCATTGATCATGAAAATTATATTATTTCCCTCTTAACATTAAAATAAAGAAGAGAGGCAGAATAAAAGAAAAAGCAATCTATTCACCTTCTACAAATAGCATACCTTAGTACACAGCGGGATAAGAGGAGGGGGAAGCCTAGTCAAAACTCAAGGAATAGTATCAGAAATTCACACGAGGACAAACTTGCATAAAATAACCCATCCTCATCTGGACTGTGAAAGTATTGGCCCTCGTAATGTTACAATTTATAGCTTTAATCTTCTTAAGAGCTGCACGGCTCTTCTCACATGCAGGGAAAACAGATTTGATGTTTGTGAGATTAAAACTACTGAGCTGAACTTTGCTTGTTATTGGCCAGAAGCATTTGGAAACCTAATAAAGCATTCCATTAAAATCTTGGCATTTTAGTAACACAAAAGAAGTAGGCTTCTCAAAATATGAGTCCAAGGCAAAAGGACACTTTGAGGGGCAGGGGGAAAGATTGTGGAATTTGGATTTTAACAAAGTTTGCAGTTACTTTAAAGTAGATCAAAGGAAATAAGAGGTAGAGTGGAACATTAAGTGCTTGGTGTAACTAGCAATGTGCAATTCTTTGTTGTTTAAACTTTATTACATTTGAAGACTTTTTTCATGTTCTTTTAAACCTCATACTTACGTGAGTCTATGAGTAGCTGGAAAAAGTACAACATGTGTCACTGACTGGCTGTGTGGTCTCTAATAGGTAATGTAAGGCCTGATTTCATAAAATTGTGAGGATCCACAACCACAGCCAAGATCAAGTTGGGCTACTCGTATTCTGCGCTTCAGATGATCAGCTTTACTCTGAAATAAAGAGCTCCATTAAAGCTGGCTAGGCTAAAATTTTAGGTGCACAGGAAGCCCACAGTAAACACAGTTTTGCGCTTATAATCAGTATATGGTTTGATTTGATCTAAGAAGTCACAACTAATATTTCTGTAGAAAGAGGAATAATACTTGTGGTGATGGCATGATCCATGAGTTCAAAGCATGACTGAACAAGGGTTAGGATCTTATCAGCAGTGGTAAAACCTTGTATAGTACCATTTGGGCAAATGAGATGAGGGCTGCCTGGTGCCAGCTTTACTGTCGAGAGACCTTGCTTGCCTTCACCAAGGTACAGTACAGAGAAGCCTCATAAACTACAGCTTTTACTTTTCTCTTCAGGCAAACAAACAGACAGAAATAAAGACATATAATCAAGTTTAAAAGAAGTAAAGCTTCTTAACCAGCCCTAAATACAAGTCTCTTGCTAGGGTTCATTGAAAAGGTTTGGGGTTTTCTCACAAGGCAAACAGTATTAATACCAATGTGCTATGAAATTACTTCGTCCTGTCTGTACTGACAAAGCCAACCATGAAAACTATGCTAGAATTTGCCTGTGTACAGCTATAGCGAAATCAGATCTTCCACGTACATTCTCCTTACAGAATCAGGAAGTATGTAGGCTATCTTCTGGAAAACTTGTGGTTAAAACACTGGGAAGCCTGTAGGGATGATCAGGTAACAATCAAAATGCCTACAAACAAATTTTAGCCTGGATTTTACCCCACAAAGAGAGCAAGAGTGTTGAACCTGGATCACACAGCTGCTGTGGATGAGTCTTACACAAGCTCATCCCACTGTAGAGCTCTGCACAGAATTCACTTACGCAGTTCTATTTTCTGTCCTTTCAAAAGAAATTCCCCTTCACACAGCTGAACATTACTGGGTGCTCATAAACTGGCTGCTAACATGGCTGGTATGCTTTATTTTTTGTGGCACTAACATATGAAGAGCTATCTACTGCAACAGATGCTCTTTGACAGTGCAAAATAACAGCACTCAGACTTAAACTGTAAATTATAAACAATCCCTCTCTAACTACAAAATGAATACACAGAATGGGGAGCCTTGTCAACTAAGATATTAGTAAATCAGGTTGAGGAAGACAAATTATTCACTAAAGCTAAAGTAACTAAAATTTTATTCAGTTACATTACTGTCATTAGAGTTCTCCTGTTCTTTGCCATAATTGGTAGATACGAAAGAGAGTAATTATAAGCAACACACAGTAAAATCACTTACATGTTTTCTTGCTATGGAAAAGCTACATGAAATGTTTCTGTTCTTCCTTTTTATTAATTACTATCAGTAGAAAAGATGCTATATAAATGCTTACTACTGGTATGTGCCTGGCCACATCAAGACAGCCCTTTCCCAAGGGAATTTACAATTATTTTTTCTCCACCAAACCACAGACAGGACTGTGAATTAAAAGTGACCTTGATGGCCCAGTGGTGCAGCTTCCATGTATTTGATTATAAACTTACTGGTACTAATGCCAAGGAGAGGTGTTACAACATAAGCTGAAAATGAGTTCAAGCATAGCTTTCTTCACAGAATGTCCCTGGTAACCTGCCTGCAAAAATCAGTCAATGCACAACAATTTTTTTATTTTTTAAACCTTTTAAAAATAAAGCATTCCTTTTTTTCCTCCCCATCTCTTCACAAAATCCCAGTGCTAAGTTCTTCAGAAGGATGTGCTCAGGGATAATACCCTAGATTACAAGGTCTGTAGCTACATCTGGAGTACTTGTGACATCTCAAATCTAAAACTTCTTCAGGAAGGACATGGAGAACTTGGAGGAAGCCTGGGTGAAGGGATGGGCAGCCTGTTACATAGCACAGTGGTTCCTGCCCCATAGTGACAGCCTCTCAGGAAATCCTGAACACGATGGCAGGGATGGTGAGCACAAAACTGGCCTTCCCAAATGCATGCAACTGCCCATGACCTAATGAGGGGTAAAATGAGCTAGCAGTTCATCGTTTCCGCCAGCATGCACCAGAAGACATTTTTGCGTCACTCAGTTCAGGATCACCCTTGCAAGGCCCAATTCTTTCAGCTTCAGAAGAAACAGGTATGGCCAAGAAAAGACCCTGGCAGCTGTCTGTAGGCAGGATTTAATACCCTTGCATTTCATGGGGCTCTTGGATGGGAGTCTTAAACTCCGCAGAATGACAAATGCAGCCTGGTTTCACGTCATGCAGTTGCACTGCCTGCATCCCCTATGATACCTGGAGCTAGGTACACATGGGTACCTTATCTGCATCTTGACAGCATGTGTTAAAGAAGCAGGAGTAGCTGAATGTCTCTCCTCCGAGAGCCAAATTTGCCTTCTTTCTCCTTCATGGATTAAGTAGTGAAGCAGGCACCAACCCCATCAGTTTTGCAGATACCAGCTCAGAGTACACCCAGAGGCATATTTTGGGTGCTTAAAGAACTTCACAGCATTGAAAGACTTAGCTCAGGAAATGCAAAGGGTCAGGGCCTGCCCTCCAGAGCCTGACAAAAGGGTATATGCTCATACTGAGGAAGGAGGCTCCCTCTGTTGCACAGAGCTGGCTCCATGGCTCTTTCCCATTTCCCTAGAAATCCAGGGTATTTGTATGCAAGTTAGGAGGAAACCAGCAGACTAGTCAGCATGCAGGGGGACTTGGTGGTCTCAATGAAGACTGCTTTAGGTAACATAGCAACAGGGCCTCCTAATGTGGGATCCAACTCAGCCACAGTTTGGATGGTGGGAAAGCCTCTCAGTCCCCACTTCTTATAGCTGACCAGTCTCATCTTAACACACACAACAAACTCACTGTGCAAATATGCCATGATGGGCAGTTTGTGCCCATGATGCAAGCTATAGCCAAACAAGCAGAAGGGTCATAAAATACGGATCAAAGTTCAACAAGGACGCTGATAATGAAGAAGCCTACCCAGCCTATGCCCTATTCTAGCCAGTGTTATCTTCTAATTTTAGAACATCTGACAGTTTTTCCCAGACCAGAAGCTGACAAGAGGCTGAGCAACGCCAATGTCATTAAATCTTTGTTTTCAGGCGCAGTGTTGTCTCCACACTGCAAGAAGTTGTTTCAGCATGTGAAATTTTGCAGGAAGGCACACACTGTTGCTGGATGCCCATACAGGGAGCTGTGTAATATGTTGAAACCATCTGGCATTTTGTGGTTTTGCAGTATCAGTCAGATGCACTGTCTGGAAACACAGGGCTCAAACCCAGAGTCCTTGATTCAGGTCAGACACCTACAGATGCCTGTGGTCGTTTGGCCAGACTGGAAGCTGCAGAATAAAGCACTTAATTAGGTGGCTAAAATGTATGACGGATTCTAAGGGCAGCCAAGCTAGAAGCCTATTATTGCTTAGGAAGTTTTAAAAAATGTAATTACTATGGCATGTTTGATATAATACATGGTCTTCACAAAATGCTCCAAAATAGCGTTTTAAAGACACATCTTGTTGCTGTTACGCTTTGTACCTTCTGACTAAGGAATAAGCTTGATGATGTGGATCCCAATGTGAAGCTTACTGAAAACTACTACTAAAATTAATAGAGTATAGTTATGGAAGAGTATTTTGTATAGAATTGCCTTCTCTGGAGTGTGAATAACGCTGCTGAAAGCAGGCTCTGGGTTACATTATTCCTGTGATCCAAATTTTTTTAACCAGCTGATGTCACTAGGGAGATTTAAAGTCTTTATAATTACTGCTCAAGGCCTAGAGGAAGGGGGGAGAAAAGACAATGAAATCATGTTTCATATGTTGATTTAGAGAATAACCTGTAGTGGTCTGTTAACTAGTTTCATCTATCAGGAAAAGCAAATTAATTCTGGATCCAGTCGGTTTTATGAGTAGAAGCTCAATTTGCTTTCCCAGTTAAGCAGGGAAGAAAGTGGCCTTTTGTCACAAACAATTGCTTCCTGCAATGCTGCAGAATAAGATGTAAAATAGGCAAAGAGCTTTGGATACAGCTTCCAACGTCCTACTAAGAAGTAAAATTTCTTTCTTTCATCTTCCCTCAGAGAAGGAATTCAGGTTATGCTCTGCACTAAATTAAAGTGTTCTGCTCAGTTATGTACATGTACAGCTTTGAAAACTGTTCCTGCTTCTAGGTCAAGGGCTCTCCCTATGGCCGGGTGCCAGCTTTATCCCTGGACTCCCATAATCCCTTGAAATAAATCAACTTTCCATTGAAATCCTCTGCCAGTTCCACTTCAGACTAAAATGTGCTGTCTGTAGCATGATGCTCTTTTATACTTTTGTGGAAACAAAAAAAAAGAAGAGAAACAATGTGGCCATTGTGTACTGGAAACAGTTCCACGTAACCCGCATTGTGTATATTAAAGTCTATCTTTGTATGTTGCGCTAACCCAAGATTTCAGTGTTTATTATTAGAACTAAGAAAAATACCTTTGACCAAAAGAATAATTTGACTGACTGAAAAGGATCCCAGCTTGTGTGCGTGTGTGTGTGCGTGTGTATCCCATTACTACTCTGCTCACGTGGATTGAAGTATGTGGATGCATTATACTACCTCCCTGGGCAGATGAAGCCCTAAAAGATTTTTTTCTCTTTTTTTTTTTTCCTTCTTTCCCCCCCTAATATCAATTTTCTTCTCTGTGTGTTATAAATGAACCCGAATACATTCACACGTTCCTGTCGAAGACTAAAAGCTGTCACTTCATTTCAGGGAACCAGGCAGCTTTAAACTCAGCTGCAAGAAAGCCCAGATGCTACTACATCTCCAGGGGAAACTTATCTACTCAGAAATGGCAAAACTTCTGAACAATAATAACAAAATACAGCTTAAAGATGTTGATGTTGTTCTCCTGTCGGTGCTGAGGTCAGTACTTTGGAGAGTGGGTGCCAGTCAGAAATTGCAGCACTCAGAAGACTGACAATTCTGAAAAGCTCTGCTTCTCCCCAGATCTCAGTAACTTTAAATGGTCTGCCAGTTAAATCAGAACAGCCTGGTATAAAGCCTCCAATTTTCTGACAACCTTTATATTCTCTTGGCTCCTACAACGCCCTAAAGCTGATGGTGTATAATCCTGAACTGAATGTAAAATAAATACGAAAACCTGTCATGATTTTACAGTTTTCCAAAGGATATTTCACTAAATAAAAAGAGCTGCATTTTTGGCACACAAACGCTCCGTATAAAAATCACGGTTAGTTCTTTAAAATAAAGTTACACAATGCAGTGCCAGACTCTACCCTCTGAAGTTTCCCCCTGAGTGCTGGGGAGCAGCTACATCCCCATGAGCTGGCTGGCCCTGAAGGTCCCATGCTCCTTTCCCTTGCACAGTGGCTGTGCAAATCAGGGCTGTGACACTGGCCCAAGCCAGCCCAGCCCCTGAGGGTCCCCCCACCACAGGAGCCTAGGGGGAAGTACCCAGGTTTCCTCTGAGCTGGGACACAGCCCATGGTGTGGCCAGCTAAATCTAGCACTGGCAATTGCTTCCTTGCTTGTGGTGCAAATACAGCCTGAGCAAATCACGACCCAGAGCTCACCCAGCCTGCATGTCCTTGAAATATGTTCCCTAAGAAAATAACAATTGTTTGTGGAAAGTTCTTCCGCTAAGCCTGGGTTATTTAGCTATCTACATTAACTGTGTGCCAAGGTGTGGGCTATAAGCTGGAGTGTCCACAGCACTACAGCACAGAAATGAGTTTAAATCACTGACAAACTACAGCTGATGTCAGGCTCCACTGGCTTCACAGACCTCAAAAACATCTGCATGTCCAGAGCACAGCTACAGGGCCGGACAGAGATGCATAGGTCTAGCAAAGTAGGACCTAAACACAGCAACCTTGACAATGGACATGAGGTGCATTTTGATTGAAGCTGTGACCAGACTAGCAAAGGATCTATATACCATCCTGCAGGAAATCTAAAAGACTCATCCTGCAAGTCCTGGAGTGGTAGCTAACTGTTAAAATCACAAGTTACATTTGCACAGTACTGTTCAGATGGTTGGGAGGGAAGAAATGGAGGCAAGGCAAGGATTCAAAAAGGGAAAACCTGTGTTGTACTCGCAAGGTTCCCAGGTTTGTCTGCCATTCTTTCATTGTGTAGGTTTTAAATGTTATGCACCTGTGTCTCATAATCTCCCCCTGGAACAGGGTACAGGCAATTGCACTGGATATAAAACCAAATTAACTATACCTAGAGGTTAAATTTTAGATCAGACTAAGTGAAACTATCTGGTTTTCTCCTAGAAGCCCTCAGTGGACAGTTTCTTCGCTTAGGTCTGCCACCTTCGGGCCTTCTTTTTAAGTGAGGAGTGCAGCTGAATCCAAGAATTCAAAGCAAAACTCAGCTGAAACCATTATGTTTCATCTGGTTACACGTCAAAACCTCAAACCTTGTGTACACAGGGCTCAAATTATAAACCTATCAGACCCAACCCCAGAGCTGGATCCAGGTTTGCCTGGAGAGCCCGCAAATCTTTTAGAGAAGCTGATACAAGTTTTGAGTTCATACTGACTTGAAAACCCAAAGTGGCCAGGAGACTTTTCCAAGGTCAAACAGTGAGTTAGAGGGGGAGCTAAGACGAGAACCACAGCCCTGGCCACTTCACACACTGCTACCAGCAGAGGTAGAAACTCACTCTGCTTGAACTTCATATTGCATAGCCTTTGCCAAACCACTCAAAAGAACCTTTTTTTTTTTGCCTGTTAATTGTTTTAATAAGTCACATGGCAATGAATGACTAAAAAATACATCATCCCTCTAAGGATTCAGCTGTGGAAAAAGCATCCATTTAGCTGCAGGGTAGTTATTACTGCATAGCTTTGATTTTGCTACACAATGCACACCCTGTTTATGGAAATGCTTACATGCTGCTCCGGGTGAAATCATCATCACTTACAGGTATACTCTGAAGCTAAAGGAATGAGCTCAGATCCACTCATCTAGACCCCAAATGAGCCCTGTCCACTTATCTGAGTCTTCACAATGCTCTCAGATGTTGGTTGATGTTCCTTTGGACATTGTTGAATGCCACCCAAATCTCTGCATCTCTAACAAGAAAATAGAACTTCAAGGTGAGGAAAAACAATTGCAGTTAGAATACCTGTCCCTCCTGCTGGCTCCACCATGGCACACCTCTCACTGGGGAACACTGGGATAATTTCAAGTTCACAGCATAGCATAATGTAGTAATCCCTTTTGAATCTACATCATCATGCAGTGGTCACTTATTTGCTGCTCCACATGCATTCTACCAAAACTTTAAGACTTCTGGCAATACAGCAAGCAACTGCTTCAGGATCGAGGCTTAATGCTGAAACACCATCAGGGCTGAGGATTGCTACATATTGCTTTCTAATAGTCCCTGCTGTTTGACACCTGGAGTGGCATTAAGGAGCTCTAGCACTGTATCCAGAGTTCTCCACCAATAATTGAAAGTGCTTCTACAATATGGGAAAAAGAGAAGGGTGATCAGGGTTCAAGGATCAGGTCTGTTTAAGGTCTTGAAAACGTTTTTGTGGGGTGAGGGGTCAGCATTTGAAAAGGAGGGTATGGCTTATATACACATGAGTAAAAACCCGAGATTGCAATACATACCTTTTCCAATTCAGGTTAATTAGGAGTTTACTGTACTCCCAGCTAGTTTTGCTTGCAGGCAAATTTTTTTTGAGCTCAGCAGCCAGGACTGTATCTAGGACTAAGCTTTCCCACCATATCATTCCAATATTAAAAGATTTTTTCTGGCTTCCTGTTAAACCATGCACTGATTACAAAATTCTTTTGCTTATTTAAGGCCAGATTCAATAAAAATCCTGTCCAGCTTCTGCATCATGGAAGGCCACAAAAGCCCTGAAATATTTTGGTTTTAAAGCCTGTGTGGGCTTCCATGGTTTGGATGCTGGGTAACTGTTCCAGTGAATGTGGTCCTCATAAAGTTTTTCAAGGTCCTGCTCCATATGGACCTAGTGATTTCTCTTTATTCTCTCCAGTATGGATTACAATCCACTTCAGAGAATCTCTGATTTATGCCTCTAGCTACAAGCTAAATCCTACAGGAATAGGCCCTTTTCATATCAGGTCACTGATATGAACACTGCAGAACACTGACAGAAAAATTCAAGTTTCTGAAAAGCAAGTACCACTTACAAAAATCTAGTATGTTTTGCATGCTTTATATGAATATAAGTGAATGGTAAAATCTAAAAGGAAATTCAATAAACTACTCATTATCTATATTCATATGACTAAGCTACACGTGGAACGTAGCTTTTATCCTCCATTAAAAATGTACAGATGTTCTATAGAAAACTGTATGAACAAACTTTAACCTCACGACTGCTATTATTTTGTAATAAAGGCTTACAGCATAATGTGAGCTTTTTTTAGAATGTAAGTTCCATGTGAGTAGCGTGTTGTTAATTTAATATTAATGCAATGCACCAGGAAGAAGTCTGCACAGAATCTCAAAGACAGAGAATCACAGTGCTGCAGACAAGAGATTTGTGTCGTGGTTTTATTTGTTTCAGCACTCGCAACAAAATTCATTGACCAGGATTCCCATTGCCACAGGGCAGTGGATTAGTCTACAGATGTTTTCACATGCCTTGGCATGAGGATTTTGCTGCAGCATTCCTGCTACTGTTCCTGAGAATCATGTGGTTAAGTCACCTTGTGCTGCACAGAAAATTTACCTCTCACTGTCAAGTGCATATGAATGAGCTTCTTTTTTGGGAACAGTAAAAGGAAAAAGGAATCCACTGAATAAACTTTTGAATTTCTTTTGCTGAACCATCCTTCAGGTAGCAGGTGCAAAGGCTTTCCCTAAACTTGCAGATTGCAAATGCAGTGCCTGCTTTGCTTGCAACACAAATAAATTAAAGCAGGGGAACAGAACAGAAATCCAATTTCACCCATAGTTTTCCTTTCTCAGTGCCTGAGCCCTCTCCTTTGCGGTGTCTGCCATTCAGATTAGATATCCTGTATTCCTCCGAGGAGTCAGTTCACTGTCTCATCTCCAAATGCATTGGTGAAGTAATTTATTACTCCCATTATTATAATCGCTTAGCTGCTACCAAGCATGTAAAAATAGCTACAATAATTTCTCCCACTTTTCCTTCCTCAGCACCCCATAGGAGAAAGAGCTTGATTAAATCTGTAGGGGTTACACTTGCACTTGTGTGTTTCTATAACTTACAGAGGAAGTTTGACATTTTTGGAAAGCGATGATGTCTACAGACATATTATTCATTGCAGAAATTCCTCAGTCTAGATAAAACTGGGAAAGTCCTGTGTCCAGAAGCTTCCTTCTTTTGCTTGACAGTTCCATTGCTTCTGTGAAACACACTTGTGTGCTATCATGATCATAAAGGGCGGCCCAATCTCAGAAACAATGAAGGCCATTTCCTTGGAGGCCTTCCAGGATTGAATTTGAAAACCTACCCAGGACTCCGTGCAATGAAGCAGAACCTCCATGCATAGCAGGGAGGAAAAAAATGGGGAGATGTTTATGAACAGACCCATGGAAATGCGTGCATGGTAAACTGACAGCCTGCTCCCATTTGTTCCAGTTTTCCAAGCATGTGATTGCAAATGCAGTTATCATTTTATGTGGACCATCGCAGCTGTACTGCACCCATCAGAGCGAAGACAACAGTCAGGTCCTTGTGAAATGGAGATGGAGTCTTCCTATTTCTCTGCATATTCTGTAGGCAAATACTAAAGCCCAAAAGTTCACAGAAGTGCAACAAATTTCAAACAAAAGCTCTCAGCACCTGGAATAGTTATGAAAGGAAGAATTTCAAAGCACTCCTCTGCTTCTACAGCCATCATCTAGGTCTAAACTGCTAGGAAAAAGTATCCCAGTTTTTCTAAAGGCATAATTTTAAATTCATTTTGGTTAAACCAGTGTAGAAGACATGGGCATTCTCATACTTCAGTGCTAAACCACGTCTGGTTTGGTTTAAGCTTAAATCTTTTAGGAATTGATTTTGTACTTTCAAATAAGATGGTCTTTAGCTAGTACAATCAATTTGGTTTGCATGTGATTTTTAAGCAACACTGATACAGCTGTTTAACATTGGTATCTTTGACTTGACTGGTTCACTTCTGGCCACTTGTTCTGCAGTGCAATGTCAGCTTCAGGTAGCCACTGAGATAGTTACGGGAAGGCAGTAATTATGCTTGCAATAATGAATATGAAAACTTAGATAACATCTACAGAAAAGCAGACACTATAGTTCACCATGTGATCTCCTCAGCTCTCCAACGGTTTTGCATCGTTATGGAAGAAGTCTTGTCAGTTTCCAGAGATGAGGAGTTTGGAAACAGGAAAACAACCGCTCCTTGTGACTTCTGTGGCTCCACTTTAGGAGAAGGAACAGAATGCTTTCGAGGAGCTTCCAGTTACATGCACAGTTCCTCCATACACATTAGCAGCATTTGATGATCTACAGTATCAAATATCAAGAGTGATCCAACAAAAAATTATGCACTACCATTTTTCACTGGCAAAAGTTACAAGGGCAGTATCAGTACCCTGAGCTACCCTGAAACTTCAGTAATGGGGATCAAGTTACTGGCTGCCTCACTGATGATGTTAGATATTAATTTTTGTCAACTTGATTAGCAGAGGATAGCTAAAGTTTGGGAGGTAGCTGTAGGATCTCACTCTTTGAAAGACCTATTCATGAATGAATCTTACCAGACCACACATTAGATGGAAGATGCAAGCCAAAGGGGGAGATCACAACCTCCATTTACTGAAGTCCCAAATACCCCATTTCCATGTCCATTTGCTCAAACCTGGAAAGGCTGTGTTACATTTCTTCTCCCAATTTAGCTTGAGTGCCTGGGATGTTTCGCAGAGATTATTTCTGTGAAAAAAACCACCTCATACCAAAGATGTGACAAGGTGAGTAGTGTCAGCTGAGGTATATAAAGCAACATTAAGCTCCTTCTGCAACGTCAGATGAATAGGCATCTGGCAGTGGCAAGGTATATTGCAGTACTTTGCGTCCATGTCTGTGTCAAGCAGTATTTCTGACACTGCTACCTGCTGACTGTCTTTCAGGTCTTCTGCTCAAGCCTTCCCTCATTTCTGGGAAAAACTGGGAGAATACAGAAGAGCAGGAGCTGAAGGCTGAGCATGCCTGGCAGTAGCTGCATTTCTGTTTCCCTGATCTGTTCTCTTACTCCAAAAAGTTTTCTAAAACCATAGGCAGCACAAAAGAAATTTTGGGTTGGCCTGCTTTGTACCACTCCAATCACATGCTTTTTACAATCTGCTTCTTCAACAGAATGGCTGATTGCTTAGACAGCAAAGCACGACGAGCTGATGCATCAGATATTTCCGTCAGACTAATGAGACTTATGAGGTAGGAAGGATTTTCCTCGTCCCTGCATCAGTGACCATTTCTTCGTTTGAAATTAATTGGAAAAACATTCTGAGGAGAAGTATTTCCCATGCAATTGATGCTCCTATCTGCTACAACCTGTGCCTCCTTTGGGGTAGGCTGAAAACACATATCCTTCACCAGCAGCCCTGTCACAGGGACCAGAACTGAACCCCCGCTTTGGCTGCAGTTTTCCCTGGTTGCCATCACACCTTGCATAGTCACATCAAATGATGAAAGTGACAAGGACATCACACATATTTCAGAGTCCCATCCCCTCTTTTTAGGTGAGGAACACTGCCACATCCCCCAGAAAGCTCCACATACGCTATTAAAAGAAAACAATCATCACTAAAAACAACCCAGTGCCTTCTATGCTACAAGTAACAACTCATGGGCAAACTATTAATCTATTAAAATTTTTCATTAAATAATTTTTCCCAGCTGATGCTTACAAAAGGCCTCACCAGGCCAAAATGTCAGCTCATTTATGGGATTCATTATTACTACGGTCAGACCAGAAGGGTTTGCTGCAGCAGATCCATCAGGCATGCTCAGACAAGAGCTCCTGCCTTTGGGCCAGCTGCTTCAAAAACAGGACCAACAAATGTCAGATGTCAAGTTCCCATTTCAGGTCCTGCCTCTTCCCTTTCAATCACCATGGATCAATGGATCATTTTAGTTGTTTAGCAGCTGGCAAAGACCACCTCACGTAGGGTAAGCATCAGTAGTTGTTCAGCTTTTAGAGCTGATAGAGGTCTTTGTCTCAGCTTTCTCTATTTTTGAAGTACTAAAGAATGGTTTCAAGGGCTTGTGACTCAATCAGCAGGGGAGGGGCAAGCCGGAGGATGAGGCGTACTTTCCTCAAGGTGGTGGCTGCTCACCATAGCCATGTGCTTCGGGAGAGGTGGCTGAGGGCATCTGTAAGCTGCAGGTCTGTGTTCGGGAGTCACAGGCTGATCCTGGTGCAAAGAGAGGATTGCACTTGGGTTTCATAATGGAGATCATGGAAGTCAGTGAAAATTGAACTGCAGCCAAGGGGGAGAACCATGTAGAACAGATGTCTTTACAGACGATAAAACAAATAAACAAAAAAATACTCAGAGTCTGAGTTAGAACTCTTGGCCCACGTTAAATCTGTAAAAAGCCCCAAAGTGCTCTATTGTGGCTGTCCCAAACACTTAAATTCCACATGTATAAAGTAAAACACATTTGCATTGCTAATTTATTAAAGGACTTCTTGACCCAAAGTCAAATACTAGCACAAGTCTTCTGCATGGAAAAGCTCTGATAAGCGTGCTCTTTAACTCTCTGTGAACGTTCAGTAATGCTCCTTTTAAAAGTACATATGCTTCTTCTCGTGTCTGATGCTAATTATCTTATCAGATAACAGGCAGCCCTGTGCTGAGTAGGTATGTAATATATTAGCCTTGGGGAGGGGATAAAAAAAAAAAAAAAAAAAGCCTTATCTTTCAAGTAGATTTGAAACTGTATATGATCTGAGTTTGTGGAAACTTTCCTCTGCAGCACAGAGCTTATATAAGGAAGACAGTGAAGAAAAAAAAATTTTAAAAATCCCAGACCTGTACAGCTTTCAGACTGCAATTCTCCAGGCTGTTCCTTTCTGTGGAATTTTCTCCTCTATCAGTATTTTGGAATGGCATACAGGTTAAACTGTTCATCTGGCAGGGAAAGCAGCTTTGGTAATTGTAAGTTTACATTACACTATAAACAATCGGATTAGAGTAAACAGATGAACTGTGTAAATAAAATGTCACTGCTTAGCTCTCCTTTGTGACTTGTATTCTGATACCACTACTACTGCTTTTACTACAACTACTACTCCTGCTGCTAGGCTTCAGCTGACAGCTCAGCCTGAAACCCTTTATTCATCTACTACTTCAGCTGTTTTGAGAGCAAAAAGGCATGGAGGACTTATTGGCCAGAGGCTCTCTAACCTAGCAGGCCTGCCTGGGAAATCAATATGCCGCACTCAAGAGCACAAAGATGGATTGTGAAGCCGGGGCTGGCAAAGGAACGCGCGCTGCATCTGGAAGGACACGGAGACAGCCAGTTCTGCTCCGCCAGCAGCCTCCCAGACCGCGCATGTTTGCACACCAACCTCGTGGCACCCTTCCAAGACAATTTGTGAACCTTGGTTCACACCATTTTCAAAGTAGGTCATACGCAGTAATCTCAGCCGAGGAGAGATACCCTGTCAGCAGCAGTGGCTGCGAGGAGGGCGATAGCTGCGACCAATGAGCGAGCTGGTGCAAGCGAGGAGCCGAGCGCTCGCAAGGCGCCGGGGCTGGGGCCAGCTGCAGCCAAGGTGCTCGCCGGGCTCAAACAGCTGACGGGCGGGCTCCCACACACCCAGACTCTCGCCATTTATAGCTGTACAAGCACCCACTGTTCTCCTGGACACAGCCACCGGCACGGCTTAAACATTAACCTGAATGAAAATACAGTAGGAGAAGAGATCTAACATTTACTGAGCTCTGTTTTCCTGATAGTAGGAATCGCAGCTAATTCTGAACGAGGGGATTTAAATTTACTACGAGCTTTGGATTACTGCTTCCTAAGGTACTTCCCGTCACCTGCCCCTGCTCTGACAGTCAAAACACAGCCTTGAAGGTGTTGACAGAGAGGATTTCTAAAGCACTTACGGTTTTCCTGCATTTTCCTGTATCCCTTGCTTGAGCTGTTTTAGGGGCATGGAATTAAGAACAGGCACATTTAAAGGTATATTTTTGAAAAATGGTGTCCAGGAAAATAAATGCAGAAATGAGTGTGCATACTCGTTTCCACACTATAACAATATAAAGACCATCAGAGAATTACCAGTTTCAAGCAACAGCACAGAACTTCCCAGGCATAGGAACTGCTGGGAACGCATTGCCTTTAAACGCAGCCTGCACACCATCAGAGATGACTTGATGCTAGAAAGCTAAAGGATTACCTGAACAGTGCCACTGGGTTATGTAATTTTTCTTTTTTTTTTTTTTAAACGGGTTAATTTTTAAACAGGCTTAATTTAACCTTGTTCCTGGTCAATAGTTACATGAATCTGAATGAAAATATGGTCTCTGGAGAAATCCAATCCAATATAACCGGCATGCATCATTTTTAGCACTGAAATCAACACTGAAGCAGCAGAGTTGGACAAGCATTGCCCTTTTTTTGAATCTGGCAAGTAATAGCACTGACTTTCCTCCATTTAAAAAGCTGTGCTTTTTCGTTCTTCTCTTGCTTTCCCTGTGATGTGTCAGACTAGAAATCTTAAATAAAAAGGAGTGAGAGATTTCTGAAGGTACCATACTCTATGCAAAGAGAGAGGGGAGACAGGACCTTGAAAACTAGCAAAAAGGCTTATCTCCCATCCAAGAAAAGAGTGTACGGAATGACTGTCTGCTCCACTGGAAGTGACCTACCTGATCAATAGCTTGTCCAGGGAGTTGTAAGACATGCAGAAACATGCCATGATGTGCTACTGTTATCAGCTAAAAGGTGCTGTAATGACTTTCTATGCAAATATACAGAAAAATCCATGAATCCATGAAGGGTTATTGGCGTGGCACAGCTTATCACTCAAGGGAACAATTTACACTCTAACATGGGATGCGATACCTTACGGCCAGAATCACATTGCTTGTTTGTTATCACTAAGCTTTGAAAAAAAAGTAACCAACAAAAATCCCTTCTGCTGCTGCCTCTGGAAAAGACAATCCCTTTTAAGAAAAATTGTAACAAAGAAAACCCCCAGACACTTCACTATTTTTTCCAGAATGACAAATAACTCTAGCTGTGGTTACAAATGGTCTCAGTATTGTACAATTTCAGGTCATGTGAGTTTTATTACTTTTCAGACTAACTTTTGCTTCTTCCCAGCCAGCTGCTGGCAGTTGTCATCTTAGAACTGAGAGCAAACTACTTTGAAAAAAATTTTGTTCAGAAATCTTTTTAAAGTGATACAGAAAAAAAAAATCCTTTGTGTTTTTCATTTTAGCTTGGATGTAACCTCTTTTTTTCTCCAGTCTTTGAAAGGAATGAGTCTCCAATGCTAAACAGGTCACAGAGTAATTACGCATCCACCTGAAAATTAAACACACATTCAAAAGCTTAACTAACAGCATATACTAATTCATAGCAAGTATATGTCACTCGGTTTTTTCATGGTTGATCATTAGGGTGTAAGCAAAACCAGATCACATCAAACCCAGAGAACAAACGCTGTAATCTTTCTGAAGGTTTAAAAGAAAACAACAGTAAGGCGATACTGTGTTGATGAAGCTGATCCAACACTGCAGGGCAGCCACAGCAAGTCCTGTGTATCTGAAATCTTTGTGTCAAGAGGGGGGTGGTCTCTGGGGTTGCTCAGAGAAAAAACAGTCCTGAGGCCTGAGCAAGCTCCTGTGCTTGGACAGGTCAGCAGAGTCATTCCGTGTTCGGGCCAATCTGAGATCAAACCTGGACGGCTACTTTCAATGTATCCTCTTACTTTCAGTAAACCTCTGCCTGAATTGAAAAGACAGATAAAAACTTTGGCAAACCCTTTTATGTTCAGTGCAGAGCCAAATTTATTATCTGTGACATGCGCATCTTCTTGCTCTGGTGTCACCAAATTATTTTTTCTTAGCTTTCTATGTTTTCCCTCACCTTTCATAGCACAGGTTTGGCAGCAGCATTTCAGATGCACAAAAGGAATCAAATTTACCTTTCCTTCACAGAGTGGAGGTGTTTGAGTTAGTAACATCTCTTTTACAGATTTCCTTGGTGGTAAAAACAATTTTTCTTTGACATGGAGAGAGGAATGTACAAAGCTAGCAGAGATCAAAGGCCCAGTGAAGAAGCTGAAAGGACCCCAGCATGGTCTTTACAGAGGTGCACAGTGGCACAGAAGAACTGTGAGCTAACGTAGCAGGTTTGTACACGACCTGCCTGCCTCCAGCTGAGCACTTGCTGTGACCGAGTTTGGGATTTTTTTGGAACAAGTGCTGCAGAACTCTAATGAACTGGCGCTGGTTAAAGGAGATCTTTGGCCAATGCTAAGATTGAAGATGGATTAAAGGTGACTTTGGTCAACCTTTGCTTCCTTATCCCAAGTTCCCTAAGATCAGCACAGGTAAGACCGAGCTATTATTAATTGTCTTTTGGATCTGCTGTTGCAGTAAGTTTGAAGACTAGCATGACCTGGGCTCTTCCCAATTACCTTTGCACTTGGCAAAAGCTGTGGCCTCACAGCGTTCCAGATACCTACTGTGTCAGGGACAGGAACCTCACACATCACCTCCCAGACAATTTTTAAACCGAGCTAAAGCATTTCTACTGTTTAATTATTTTTAATATGGTTTCTGGAATGCTCTAGTTAGGCTTGGAGGATTTCAGATGGTCTCTTCTGGCTATGATCAGCAGATAGCTAGACTGGAGTAGGGTGGAGCTAAAAAATGGGATTGTTACTATTGCATGCTCAGTAGCACGCACATACACACTGGGGAAGGGTTTCCATGTCAGCACTGATGAGCCTGCAGAAGTGCTACTGAGGCTTCACTGCAGCCTCACCGTTCTTGGTGGCCAGAAAGAACATCCTGTTGTAAGACAAATGCTTGAAAGTGTGCATAGTCAAAATTGCAGAGTACAATTTTGTTTTGTTCACCTCTTTCTCTTCCCTTGTGTTGCCTCAACTCTGCTGTTGGGAGCACTGGAATAAGACTGGTGTAGGAATGCTAGGGAAGTCAATGGATTTATATTGCTGTAACTGAAAGCAGAAGGTAGCTTAGAGGCTCAAAGATCTAAGCTTGTGTGTTACCCCTACCATTTCTGACCAAAGTGCTTAGCTGACCACCACTGGACTACCAAGTGCTTCACACTTCCTGCACTCACAATGTCAGTTCTCTCATGAGCTGAAAGAGCTGCTCCTCCACCCTGTTCATTCATGACAGGTAGCACAATAGCTGGCTCAGCCTGAAGATCTCCATGACCCAGGGCCATGAGCATACCAGGGCTTTTAAAACACAGTGACTTGCATCACCTCAGCTTAGCACCACCCAAGTAAATGTAACCCTTCAGTTTAAAGCACACGACATTTTTCTTGTGTTGGCATCAAACAAAATAGCACACTAATCCTTCTGGTATTAGTCAAATGGGGCTTAAAAATCCACTCATATGCTTTGCAGTTGCAAGATTTCCCTGGCAAGTATGCACACCGGTCTCAGTCACAGATTCTCACAGAATCTAAGTTTTTGTTTAGAAAAAGATAAATAAAAACAAACTTAATGGCAGCAAAAACTGCCTTTCCAAGCTTAAACTGAGTGCAAACTATAGCAACACTGGCTTCCCAAATCACAGAGAAATAACTTCAGTGGTTGTTCTGCTCCTCCATCCCAGTGCTACCAGCCAGCACCTACTGATTACCAAGATCCCAGCCTATTCTTCAGCAGGGCCCCATGCTGTGCAGGGAAAACCCAACAACCCCCTAAGCTGAAGATTAAAAAAGCTGGACTCGAAGACAGGAATGGGCACTGGAATGATTCACAAGAGAAAAAGATCCTGAAGAAAGGATGCTGAAGGAAGAGACGAGTAACAGAAATAGCTTGCTTGCTTCATCTTCCAGAGAAGCAAGGAGGAGGGCGAGGGATGCTGAAATGAGAACACTACTTTTTTTTTCTCCCGTGACTATCAGGAAGTTGACAGGGAAAAAAAGGAGCTGCTCTGGTTCAACAGCTAAAAATGAGAGTTTCCCACTGAACAAATACTTACTAGCTATAAAGGAAGAACTGCATCTCCAAGCAGGCTCCTGCAGTAACTTCCTTGCACAAATCCCCCAAATCCCAAGTGCTGGTTTCACTCATCTTCATCTAGTGTATTTACCCACATCAGACTTGTTGGTATAAGCATGTTTCTTGAGAATAGTTTTTTAGTATAAAATTGTACCTTCTCTTTTATTTTCTTCAGTGAACTAGTGAACATCAGCCTGGTGATTACTTTCAATTTTACCATGTTATGTTTTTTTAAGAGAGTAAATATTATAAAATAATAATAAAATGCTTTTTGAGATATGTTATTATATTTTTGTTATTATAACCTGAATACCACATATTTTACTAATTCAGGGTACTCTTCTCTTGACTGCTATCTCATTCATGTGGTAAAGTGAACAGGAAAGGCTAATATCTATCTCATCAGTGGTCAGAGGAACTCACACAATCACTAAAACTGAGACTTTTCTCAATGTAAATTGCACAATTTTTTTTTTTTTTGGCAAGCCATTTGATTTGGCTTAAGCCACATAATGCAGAGTTCTGTCCATCTGTCCAACTTAATTATAATGATTGCAGAACCTAAATTTGCTTCCAAACATCCGTAATTAATATTATACTACAGAATGGGTGGGTAAGGGGAGGAACTCCTCTGTTTCTGATTCCTAAAAAACCCCAATCAAACCAAAACAAGGTCTGGAAGATTTTACATTATTTTTTCAGTGTCACTGCTAGAGACTTAATAACCACAGGATATGCCCCGTGGTCTTTAATAATTTCATATAATAAGTGAAAAATGTTTGTTGGCAAACCATTTGGTAAAACAACTTACATTTTTCTCTGTGCCAACGTACAGAAGATTTGTTCCACCTAGGAAAATTTACATCACAGGATATATATGCCCTGCATGCTCTATGTAAATAGAAAATTTTGACCAAAGTGCTACAAATATCTGAATTCATCTGTTAGTAATACCATTTTAGATAGGTTACATTTAGTTAATTTCAATTGCTCTATCAAGTTGCAGGCAGGGAGAGAAAAGCCATCTAGTGGACAAAAACGTAATTATATACCAGAAAATATTTTGAAGCAAAAAGCTTTTATGGGAGAACTCTTTTTTTATTTCGTTATTCATCTGCAGTACTGCTTATCTAGGAATACGCTAGAAGACTCCGGGAAATCAGGGTTTGCTGGAGGGCAACAGCATAGATCTCTAAGCCCAGGTTTTTGGCAAATTTTTTGATTAGCAATTGTCATAAAACATAGAAGACGCTTTGTCCCTCCTATCCCTCACAGAGAATTAATCAGCATATTTCTTACAACGCTGCGAGGGTCATCAGTCGACTGAATATCTTATCACTAGATTCAACACTATGTGCCAAGCAGACTGGCATTGCCACAGGGTTTAAATAACTGAGCTAATATTTAAACTTTTGTCCCCTCTGATCCCTGAAAAATAATGAGAAGAGACTTTGTGACTTTGTAAACAGATGAGCCAAAGGGCACCCAGAACAGCCTTTTACTAAAATTATCTTTGAGATTCTCTGGGACACAAGATCAGGGAGGGCTGGGGAGCATGAGGCAGAGCAGCTGAGCCACCCCCCTCACAAGCCTGCACGTGCAATTCATTCAGCATCTGACGTAAAAAGTGGGGAGAAAGGAACAAAACCTCACATCCCAGTATTATTTACAACACCCTCTGGCCTTTGCTGAAATGCAGACTACCATGATTGTAGTGGTCTGTGTCATGAGTTAAGTAGCTGAATGTGTCCCAAGCAGACAGGCCGAGCTCTGCGCTGCTCTCCTTTTTCCATTTATGCCGGGAAGCACAAGGGAGTAAACACAGCAGCCTTTTTTGTGCAACTTTTTCACAGACCTGGCCCCCAAATTCATCCTCTTCTGCCACAAAGGTCAGAATGTTTCGCTAGGCACTTTCAGCTAATCTTGAAGAGCAGATAACGATCAGTCATGCTCAGGCAGGCCAAAGCATTGAAGCCAAAGTATAATTTCAGTGTGATTATAACAACCCAAACCACCATCATCAGAGACTATACTGTGATGATGCAATCAAACATCTGTAATGCCTGCTGCTCCCAGCAATATACTGAAGCGGGATTAGTGACCTGCCACTTAGAAATTGCTCTGCTGCAGAGCAAAACCACAACAGGTTGGAACAACAGGTTTTGCTCCCTTTCCCTTTTGTTTGAGATAATAGGTAACTCCAGGTATTTTATGCTCCCAGTAACAAAAAAACCCCTAAAAACCAAAAAAACAAACAAACCAACAAGCAAAAAAATTTTTTAAATCTCTGAATTAATCTTTTGGAGTAGTTGGTTTCAGGAGCATCCTATGCAATGATTTCCACCCGAGACATCTCTGCAGGGCCATGCATTTACCCAGCTTTTCCAACTGACCCGGCACACACAGACACATCACATAAGGAGCAGGCATCTCCTTACATCACTCCTCTGTTTGCCCCAGCATGAGGACTACTTAAAGCATTACTTCTGATAGAGCCACCATTTGCTGTGCTCAGACAACCCTTGTGCTGCTGCGTTATAACACAAGGGAAACAAAGCTTCTGAGCTACCTTGCACAGACCTCTGCAGTCTCTTATTCATCTCTCTCCTAATGAATCACAGCCTTTTCTCTCTCTTTTCATAATAACCAAATAAGGATTTCAGGGTTTGGCCCATTCACTACATTCTGTGTTTTAATACAGACAAGAATGGAATACAAAATACTGCCAAAAGTTTAGCAGCAGGGGCAACCTTTTTGCTATTTTCATGTCTACAGTTCCCGATTCAACAATGCTGACTTGCTGTTCTGCACGACTACAAGGCTAGGAATTAATAAACAATAATAATAATAATAACTGTCCAACAAGGCCTCATCCCAGCCATGCGTAAGTGCAGGACTGGCACAGAGCAGAAGAATGCTGCTTTGTGCCTTTACAAGGCTTGCGATATAAACTTTGCATTGTCAGTTTAAAACTTTGGCATCTGTGTCTGCAAATGGGGAGGAACCCATTTTCAGATACTTGTGAAATATAAACTTCAGCTGTTGCCAAGCTCGGAGATAGATTTGCTCCTTTTTATTTTTAAAAGTTTCCTGAATATGTGAAGAAACCCACTAAGACATTTTAGAGACATGTAGCTATGAAAAATGTACATGCTTCTGTTTTTCTCTATGGAGCATTCTCAATTATTGTAATTATTCCTTGAGAATGCTTTTTAAAAAAACAGAACCATGGCTATTTTTCACAGCAACAAACCCCTAAAACAGCCCTAGAGCTTTCTGTGAAACTTAACCAAAAAATTGCCTTTCAGCTAAGAACAGTAAAAATAGATCAAAAACCAATTAGCTGGCCCACATGGCAGAAGACAGGTGTGCTTTGGATGTGGTATTTACACAGAACCAGGATAAGCTTTTTTTTTACTTTTACACAGATTCCTGAAGACTGTAAATATCACAAACCTCTTCTTGCCAATACCCATTCCAACCATTTAAAACACTAGCCACTCAAAGAATAACCTTAGGATGCAGGTTAAAACATTTCATCTCGCCTCCTACCAGGTTATAAAAGTGAATTAATGTGAAAAGCAGCAGACTGATGAGTGAATTATGGTAATAAAGAACCTTCAAAAGCAAAAACAAGTAAACTCCTTAGGAAATTGCAGCCGGAGAGAAGGCTGGGAACACCGAAACCAATTACGACTCCTTTAGTGTTACACCTGTTTAAATGAATGCCAAAATCCAGCACAGAATTATTTACATTATGTCATTAACAAAGGGATGTATGAGTAATGGGAAAATAGAAATGGTTTATGCAAAACAGGCTCTACTGGAACCATCTAAGAACTTCAGGTATTTGGGTCAGAAAGCAAAGGCTGTGGTCAGACCTGCACTGACTGCCCTTGAGTTGGGCAAAGAGGCTCCAGCTCCCTCTCTAGCTGCTGGTCACTGTCCCCAAGCTGCCTGACTGATGCCAGAATAAATACTCATGTAATTGCCCCTTATGCAATTCAGTTGACGATCTTCCTGCTTTTCAATACTTTGAGGTTATTTTTTAAAACTATATTGCTCAAGCAGAAACAGATTTAGGGACAAGAAACTGTGCCAGGAAATCAAAGAGGGATAGTCTTCTGCAAATACATGGCAGGTGACAAGCAAATGGGAAGAGGCTGAGAGCATCAACTTCTTCCCCAGGTCATTGTCATACTATAAAAGAAGATCAGGTGCACACAACCCCTTCTCTCCTTCCAATTTTTGAGGATTCAAGTACCTACATACAAGATGGTTCCCCACTGTGTAAAACACTTCATGTATTAAAGCATGTGACAGATAAGAAAAATAATATTTCTAAAGAGACAAAATGCAAGGCTGGGAGCTGGAAATGACTGAAGAAGCCTGGCAAACCTGCCCAGGGGCTGGGATACTCATGAAGCCCAGGTCCCAGCTCCGTCTCCATGGCATTTCTTCTTCCATACTCTGCCTTCCTCCCACCTTTAAGATCTTGTTCAGTTCCTGATGTGGGAATGGGCAGGTGACCATTAACTGAAATTGATTGATCACTTGCAGGAGTAGGTTTCCAAACCCAAGCTGCTCTCCTCACTAATCTCATCCCCTCATTGAAAAATGCCAGGCCATCTCAGGCAGATGGCTGTGGTCAGGCTTCCGCGACACTGGCTTGAAGCTAAAATCCCTTTTCTCTCAATTCATCCTTTTATGATGCATCTACTTTAACTAGCTCAGAAATGGTTCCTCAAGCCAGTGGAAAAATGAAGCTGTCTCTTTTACTTCCATTCACAAACACATTCGATGGTTTTGACATGGTGATAACTATTGTCCATTCTTGTCACAGCCAGGACACAAGTAACTCAGTTTGATTGTTTAACTCAGCAAAATGACAGAAAAAGACATCTCTCTTTTATACCAAAGAAACCTTACAAAAGGGCTTATTCTATACAAAGAAGATGGTACATTAAGATCAGAGACACAATTTTTCACAATTCAAATTTCACTAGAGCAGTAAAATAAAGTGGCTCTCTTCCATTCCCATACCTAATGCAAGCACTACACAGACAAGAAAACAGGGCTCTTACAATGAACTGGACAGCCTGCTGCACCCCAGCAAAGCTTTGGGGAAATTAAGAATGGAAATAAACATTGTATAACAAGCTGCACAGCACAGAACTGAAAAAAAAAAAAAAAAAAGGCAGAATTCAATGTTATATTCAATGCACATCTCAGAGGACTTTGCCAGATCCTTGGTGTCTCCTGAAGAAACGCTCATTCCAAGAATGGTTGAACACCACAAAGTGACCATGGGCTCCAACAGAAGTCTGTGAATCTGTTCCCAAGAAGCTTCCAACTGTGCTTCAAAAGCCAAGATGACTGCCATTTAAGGTTCTCCAGGGCTGAAAGAGCTTATACATAAGATTTTCCTCTCACAACCAGAACACCAGGACCCAGAAAGAGTTCCAGCTGATTTTCCAAGCAGTGAGTGACTGGCTTTCTCAAATACAGCTGCTTTCTTCATTAGGAGACTAAAAATAGTTCTGCTCCTAGCAGGCTGAGTTCCTTTTAAGCCTTCTGCCATATCCATGTGTGTATTTCATTCAGTTTCTGCATGTCTGTGCCACTGTAATTCTATTTCAGACTTTAAGTACATTCAAGAAATTTTTCATTTCCCTCTCGCATATTCACTCCAGATGTCCTGAACTGTCCAAAGCGGTTTCACGTTAGTAGAATTTGTAGGGTTATTCTGGCATTCACACTGCTCCCATCTGCTTCAGTATTTTCAGGAAAGATCAACTTTCTTCCCCAACTGTTAAAGAATATGGACAACGAGTTTACGGTTTTAAAACATCTATGATTAATGGTAGATGTTTTGCTTGTACCTTGTACAGTAAGAATAATTGAATACTGCTGTATCAGGCTTTCACTTTTTCCTCTTGGAGAGATGCTGGAGTGAGAAACCCAAGGAACTGGATGATATCCTGTGTCTTAGAGAGCATATTGCAACAGCAGTAAACACTCCATGACGCGGCGTTAGCATGCAAGAACCTCACTGTGAAAAGCCACACTGAACATGAGGTGGTGGACTGTGGAAGCACATGCTGCAGTGCTCCTTTCAGTCCTAGCCACCTTGTTTTCCAGATCGAGGGAAACTGGGCACTGCCACTCTCTTCTAGCTCACGTGGTGGGCATGAAAATTAAAGTGCAAGAGGGATCGTATGAAGGGAGGAACCAGGGCAGGGATATACCCCCCCAACTCCTCCTAATGTGACATTAGCATATGCTTAGATCCATATAACTCCAGAGGGTTCAAGATGATCTGGCCAGTTAAAACCTGTGGCACATTCAGTCCTGAGTGAAAATGCCCACTGTCGGACAAATGGTGTATTAAAAATGTGACTGACACACCCACCAGAGCTAAACACCATCAGAGAGCCACATGTGCTTCTACCCCAGGAAGACTTCAACCTTGAACCTTTCAGCGCAATTCTCTACATCACTTGACAACGAACAGTAAACTTTGTAATGGTGGGAATACTGGTTCAAACAAACTAAACAAGTTTAGTTTAACTCCTAAAATTCTAACCTGAGGTATATTTGCATTTCCAAAGGTTTGGTCATAAATATGATGTACTTTACTGAATCTGTCCAGGGTAAAGCTGGGAAGCAATAGGGATCCTAGTACTCAGGATATTTCTGGATGAAAAATATTTGCATAAGCATTATGAAACTTTGGTAGTATTTCTGCCCCTCCCTAATCTTCTTGCAAGTGTAGGTGTATTATCTAATAAACTTAAAGAAGTACAATCTTTCTAATACAGATAAGCTGCTTGCAAAATTTTTATTCCAGGAAAGATAATTAAAAGAGAACTCCAGGTCCTTTTTTTTTAATCTGAAGTTTCAGTGATGTGAATTTCTAACTGTGCCTGAAAATGCAAAGGTATCCACAAACCTTTCTAACCCTACTTAATTCTACAGGAGTTGAGGTGATTCATAACCTTACAGTCTTGAGTCAAAAGTTGTTCTAAGAATGGTATTGCTTTGGAGTTTTTGAAGAGGAAAGAGAGAAGGGAAATGTACAGATGATACTGAATGCTACCAAGGTAGCATTATTTAAAATAAAATATGATAAATAGTGTATCTCCTTCCTCGAATGTATACTAGATAGGTCCCTTCAGAGTATAGTCTTAGCCATTTTCCATGATTCTAAAAATGGAGGTTTCAGCTCCCCTTCTGCATAAGTAGGAAATAATAACTGGCAGGAATGCCAATGCAAGTAGAAAGCAAATTAATCCAGCCATGTTTTGCTATGAACAATGTTGCTGCAAGCCTATGATAACCCCAACCAGGAGCAAAATTTGGCTTGCTCTATCTTCCCCCTCTAAATGTCTCACTCTGTCCATACAACTGTTCTATTTTCTGGTTAAACATTACATGGAGTGTGTTCATTTCTGCTTCAGCTAATTTAGCTATGCTAAATGCAAATGCTTCCTGTACTTATGAATACAATCTGTTCATAGTGAATAGTTTTGAAGATTTGGATGAGTTAAAACAGCAACAGTATCCATGTGGGACCAATCTTCCCTGGACAACTCTTATGCTTTGATTCATAAATTCTTTCCATAGGAAATATCTGTGGAAAATCTCCAACGCATCCAGAAATGCACAGCTCAGTTGCTTGAGTTATTACGAGTTCTTAATACTTATTGCTTCTCCCTTAATTTCCCACTCTTGTAATGACACTGACTATTGGGTTCACATGAGACCCTGCTTAGGCTTATTTTCCATTATTATAGAATGTGTATTTAATAACTGCAACAACATCCATCATTAGTATTACCACATGAATCTATTAAAAAGCAACTTCCAACTCTGAAATAATCTGATTTCTGCATCTAATGGGTGTGCTAAGGCATCTCCTCATCTGCTGTTACCATTCTGCATGTTTGACTTACAGTGTGGAATTAAGATCCAGTTGCTGGATTATGAAGAAAAGCATACCATTCTCTGGCTTACAATACAGAATTTCAGGAAACCTTGAAAAAACCCTTAGCCTTGAAAGATGTAGGTGTGACAGTGGTGGGAGCACAATGGAAATAGCAAGTGAACTTCTGAGGCCTGTGGCATTCACAATCCACAAAAGATGAAGCAGAAGAGCAAATAGGGGGGAGTATGGCTGCTAGGATGTCAGAATGTACCCAGTTTGTAAAAGATATCAGAGGCTGAAGGATTTTTTTTTCCTCTTCAACAATTCATTTTGGAAGCAAGAGCGCTGTACTGAGTTGCGTGGAATGCAGAGCTTGAACATACCTGGGGGGTTCTCTTCTCATGTCTGGCAATTTGTCATGGATTTCTGCCAGAGAAGTTTAGCTCTTTACACCAGATTTTGCAGATTTTGGTGTAGCAGTAGCAGGTGTTGCCTTAACATAAAGAGTTCTCCTGTAGCTGAGTCTATTTTTATCAATCCTTTTTGTGATGTGGTTCCACCAACGGAGTCCAACTCTTTCCTAAATTAAAATTTATACAAATTATAAGAACTTTAGGTGAAACTCAGCAAATTGCAGCTAGCCAAGAAGTTAGAAGAAGAAACTAGAACTTCCGGTCCACATGGCTCGAGAAATAAAGTTTTTAGGTCATGGTGGCACTTCTTGTCAGTCAAAGAAAAGAGCAAAAGTTTAAGACCCTTTTGCAAAGCATTTGTCTTCTCATGTTTGCATTTGACAGACTCCAGTTTATTCAGTATTTCCTCTCTCTTTTTTATTTTGTCTTCTTCAAATGGTGTCTCTTCCTCATGATTCCACTGCTCAGCACTCAGTCAGGTTCAAGGGTGTAAGTAAATGCTGAAGGTCTCATTTCTGAGCAGCATTTCTCTCATTCTTTGTACAATTCTTGACTGGCCATTCTGCTACAGGTTAGACCAATAACTGCAAACACCATCAGATTTCTCACCTCCCAGACCAAGAGAAGACCATAGCTCAGTCTTCCCCGCAGCAGGAATGCTGCGGCAGCAGAATTCTTTGGGTAAGTGTTCTGTGGGTTTCTTTTAAAAAAAAAATTAGTCATATGCAGAGTATGTCTAGAGTGGAGAAAAGCCAAAGATAGAAGTCCTTTTACAGACCTAGCTATGCCAGCTGAAGATGATGATCTTCCCAGCTGCCTCTCACCCTTGCCAGAGGTTACAGCAAGCTGACCTGCTAGGGAGCAAGTGTGCTTCAGGCAAAATGAGTGAATTTGGATGAAAATGTTTAAATATTTAGTCTTTGTTCACTCAGGTTTTTTTCTGACGTGAACAGGTTTAAGTGGTCCCCATGATACTGAGCCACAGGTCAGAGGGGACAGTAACCTCTAGTGTGGGTAAGAAGTCTTCAGTATGGAGAGGGATATTTGTAGTAACCTTTTCAGCTGGCAGGGCAGTTTGCAAGACAGAATGTATTTCCACAGTTCTGCACTAATATAAATATTCTCTATCATCAGTATGGTTCTTTCCATTCCCTCACTGGATTGCCCTAACAGTTTAAGCAACTTTATCATCACAATTGCAGGCCTGGACCTCATGAGGGACTTATACTACCCCAATATCTGCTGGAGGGACAACACAGCAGGACAATAAGCAATCCAGGAGGTTTCTAGAGAGCATGAATGACAAGAGCCAATGAGGAGAAATGTTCTGCTGGACTTCATGCCCACCAACAAGGAGAGATTCATTGGGAATGTGAAGATCAAGGTCAGCCTTCGCTGAAGAGAACATGAGATGGGGGAGTTCAGGATCCTGAGGGCAGAGAGGAGGGTGAAAATCAAGCTCAAAACACTGGACACTTCAGGAGAGCAGGCTTCGGCCTCTTCAAAGATCTGCTCAGAAGAGTCCCATGAGACAAGGCACTGGAGGGAAGAAAGGCCAAAGAAAGCTGGATAATATTAAAGGATCATCCCCTCCAAGATCAAAAAAGGTCCATCTCAACAATTTCAAAAAATGTCAGGAGGCCTGCATGGATGAAAGAATAGGTCCTAGACAAACTCAAGCACAAAAATGAAGCATACGGAGGGTGGAAGATAACCTGGGAGGAATATGGGGACATTGTCTGAGTACCAGGGATAAAGTTGGTTACACCAAAACCCAAATGTAACTGCATCGTGAAGGATATCAAAGACGACGAGAAGGGCTTCTATAAGTGCATGTACGACAAAACGAAGGCTAGGGAAAATGTGAGCCTATTGTTCAGCAAGACTGTGGATCTGACGACACAGGATATGGAAAAGGCCAAAGTACCAAACACTGCCTTCATCTCTTAGCAGGACTGGCCTTCAGGAATCCCAGGTCCTAGAGACTATGGAGAAAGGCTGGAACAAGGGAAATACACCCTTAGCAGAGGAGAATCAGGTCAGGGAATACTTAAGCAAACTGGACATATAAACTGTTCCACTGCCTCTCAGTAGGTCCTAAATAGTTTAGCACAGCACTAGTAGCTTGGATTTCAAGGGCAAAGGAAACTGTTAAGAAATGTCATTAATGCCATTAAGCTTGCCAGTTTGTAAACATGAAAGTAAACACACATGGCATTTGACTATGCACTGATACCTGATGATCAGTCCAAGCAAAAAGCAGGTATGACAAGTGTTCTCATTTAAGCTGTAGTCATTACCTCATGCTTCATCCCTTCTGTTGATAGCAACCTTGTCTCACAGCCAAACAACAACAACCAGCATAAGCATAAACAAAATCGATCATCCTCCTTCTTATAGTACAAAAACATACATAATAAAACCCATCAATTCTTATAGACAGACACTTTAAAACAGTTAAGTTGCCACTACAAAAGAGTCATATAACAAAAATAGGCTAATAGCATCTAAGGGTATTCTGTTGAGATGTCGGAAGCTGTAAATGGGTTAGTTTGGCTTTCTGAGTTACAGTTTGCAGACACATCTCTATAAGATTATCATTATGAGTTACTGTTGTGTATGTTTAATGGATTTTCTTCCTCTCTGGTACTGCAGGTTCTTAGTCTGGAGTTTTATTTCTTGCCAGATCTAATCAGCTAATACTATGTTTTACAATATTTACTTGTTAGCTACTAAATTTTGGATTCTCAGGCCAAGGAATGAAGGACTGAGTGCTACACATTTGATTATGTGAAAACTGTCTCTATTTTCATCTGTTTGTGCTATAGATATATTTGCCTTGTGAAAGTCAAGAGGCTTACGCTTCTCCTGCATCTCACATAAATATTTTATATCCCCATTTAGATGCAATTTAAAGTATAGCTGACTGTGTTGTCTTAACTTTACATACTAATGCTTTCTTAGTAGCTCTTACACAGCTTCTATTAGCCTTTAGGCATGCCAGGGC
Organism: Falcunculus frontatus; assembly: GCA_013398115.1. Classification (NCBI taxonomy): domain Eukaryota; kingdom Metazoa; phylum Chordata; class Aves; order Passeriformes; genus Falcunculus; species Falcunculus frontatus. The sequence goes on from VZRV01005907.1 coordinate 213,913, forward strand.
CCTATCTTAAAACCCTCTTTCATGTAAATAACCATTACTGAATGCTAATACATGCGAATGCTTCCTCACCCACTGACTACCTTAATTGATAGGGACATTATGAAAAAAATCTGAAACACCACCTTTGAATAGCATCTGCTTTTATTATTATTTTTTAATTCTCTGCCACTCCTGTTGAATGTATGGCTATGGCCTTATAGGATCTATAAACAGTTTCATTTTCATCAAACTGGACGTTCAGTGACACCAAGAAACCAAATTAGGAAGGTATCTTTGCTATGGTTCAGCTTAGCCAGTCATAAAAGGCAGCTCTCAAAATGCCATCACTGACCTGAACTAATATTTGGGATAGCACAATGATGAACATCAGACACAGTAATCTTCTCATAAGTTCACTGCAGAGACATCACAAGATCATGTTTTATTTGAGAAAGACAATTTGTATTGCACCATAAATTTAAATAAATAAAACCTACATCATCAAAACAGCAGTCCAGTGACATCACCTCTGTTTAACAATGGCACTACCAAAGAAAACTGAGAAAGTCTGATTTGCAGTTTTATGAGAAGTACAAAAATCTATAAAGTCAATAAACAGAGCTTTTGTGTGGTGCAAGGGACTGCTGGAAAAATTAGTGTGCAGGTAAAGGATGAAATTTCTGACAGGAGTCAAGCAGCTTTTAGCCAAGACTGCAGATGAGCAGCACAGTAATAGTTTGATGTGGTTTTACTGGAGTAACCAAAGACAGCACTGTGAAAATTATATCCATCTTAGAGTCTCGGTTCCTCTTTGTACTGCTTGTCTCTCAAAAGCACGTATTAAAGTACCGCAAAATGCAACACATGACACCGATCAGCTTCAAACATCTGTTGTGTAGCACATGCAAAAGTACGCTACAGAATTGCTAAGGAAAGCTGCCTTGTAAATTCGCAGGAAAGCTTTACTGATTCTCTTCTGTAAGGAATTCAATTAAAAACAGAATTTTTAAAATTAGGAAAAGTCTGTGTGAAAAGCAGGAAATGGCAGAACTCTGTACGCACACACGCACACTTCCTGCCCCACGCCCTCTTAACACAGGGGTATTTACATTCAACAGCAAACAGCAACAGCAACCAGCTGCCTTTCCCAATGCCCCATCAATCACCGGACAGAGCCTGACGAGGGTATTTCAATGACTGCTTTGCGAACACAGAGTCCAGCAGCGCTTCCCAGCTCTTGGGTCCAGCTGTCCACGCTATCGGTGGCCATCAGTGCATTCTGACAAAGCGTGGTTGTGTACCACCTCCTCCCACTCAGCCTCCCTCCCCAATTCCCACGGGAAGGCGATTCGGGCACGCGGTCGGAAGGGCTGGGAGCAGGGGTGCAGGGAGCCGGCTGAGCTGAGGCCGCTGGCGCTGGCAGTGAGCTGCAGCTCTACTACGGGTTTCACCAGTCAGGGGGTCGAATTACAGCATGATTCAGATGTGTGGGGCAAAGGAGACCCAGGGTATGTTGTAAGCCGGCTAAGACTGGAAAGGTGATCAGCCTTGTCACTGCTACAAATTGAAACCATGATGTAAGGGGAGCAGGGACGGCTGCATTATTAATCAATGACAGGGTAGCATCTGCCGAGCAGACAAACCCTACCAGTCAAAGTCACGCTCTCTGCCGGCCTTATCACTCGAGGTAAGCCAGCCAGAGGGTATAATCCCTTCTGACATTGCTTCCCTGCTCAGATTTCCAGGGCAGGCCCTAAACACAAGCAAAACAGATGCCAGTTCTGGGCAGCCAGTCTTTCTCAAAGGCGCTTGAAAGGAACATCTGCAAATCCCTTGCTCACGGAGGCCGGCTGGGCTGAGGGCAGCGCAGCTGGGTCCAGGGGCGACCTCACGGCTCCCCTCAACCAGCGCCAGCGCTCCCGACTGGCCATGCAGCTCCCTGCTTGCCATCCACTGAATCCACAGTGGTTTCTCTGATATCTGAACTAAACTTTTATACCCATACCACGTTTAATGCAACAATTTATTTCCTGATAAGCATTTGATATTTATATAACTGCAGATGAGAGAGGAGGCAAAAAAAATCTATCAGAAATAGCTTTATAGATGAGTCGTCTCATTGTCTAACAAGCTTTTCATTGTTTTTAATTTTCATTTCTCTCCATGGTTCAGGACACTTTGAAAAAAAAAATCTATTCAGTTTCCCACTCATAATTCAAGGAAGAGAGTCATGTATTATAATAGAGATAATTAGCTTTGACTGAAAATAATAAGCTTGGCACCAAATATCCCCCACTACTGCACAGAATAACCATTTATTGTCTTATATACTCTCCATCAAGCCTAATTACTGCAACAGTAATTACTAACCTGTTGAAAGAACAAAAGAAAATGCAGCTAGCTCTGCACTGAAATAAGGAGAACATTGCTGATTCTAATACAAAGCTCTTGGTTGCCCTCTCTTAGAACACACTTACTTACCATTTAGACCCTTTATCAACACATGTGCTTGTAAGCTCCAGAAAAGGAAATACATCCACAAATATTCTGACTGCAGTTGTTAGGTCCCACCCATTTAGGCTAAAAGTCTCTTCCTTTGGACTGAAGGAATGACACTGATTTTTGGATTTCTGGGAAGTTAAGAGAGCAGTGCCTGTCCCAGGCTGTGTGCTGCAACATTCAGACTTCCATATGCTGGACAGCATTGCTTGCTTACTCTTCCGACCCACCAAACCTCTCCCTGGCTGTTATTCTGTCTTGTCTCAACAGATAGGCTGCCAATCATGCCAAAGAAAGAAAATTAACAAACACAGCCCTCGATGTTCAAAGAATAACTTCTGCTTAAAGGGCTTAAAGTATAATTTTTATCTGCAGAAATCTGTGTTCATGACAGCATTTCTCCCTAGTTCCACTACATCCCACTGTTGCTTTTGCTTAAATTCAGTCTTGGAGCTTCACCTTTCACAGCTGAGTAAGCCTTGGAAAAAAGCCGGAGTGGCAGCACCAACCCCTTTTGCTGCTCCAGGTCATAAAGGAAGCTGTATTTGGGAGAGCGTGTACAGCTACCTGGGAAAGTAGAGGGAAGTGTCATTAGTGTCCTTATGTCCTGTTCCATTCAGGTCCCTGAATGGGACCTATCCCTCTGTCTTTGCCAATGGGACTTGGAGAAAACTGGTGCCTTCCAGATACCATCAGTACTTTTCAAAATCCAGACTGCCACAGTTGTTACGCTCATTGAATGCAGGAACTGGAACAAAGCCACACAACATATGTGAGCATTCACAGCTAATCAACCCAGCTGAAATTTCAGATATTGAATATTCTCTGGGAAACTGTTCACAATCAATCCACAAATGTAAACAACACAACCTCCCACCTCCAAAAACCCCAACAAGCTATAAAGTAATTCATAGCATAAATACAACCAAAAAATACAACCTAGAAAACCTCAGAAACAGTAATCTGAAGCACTTAACAAGCATGAGTTACACACAGAGTCAAATAATGAGACCGGTTTAAGTCAGAAGTAGTTTAGGGCTTTTTTTGAGTTCTGGATTTTTTTGCCCCCTGCATTTTGAAGCATTAGAGTTTCACAACTTTTTCAGCAGAATCACAGGGACTAAAAATTGCCTTTCCCCCCCAAATTTTAATTCATTGCTCTTTTTCCTTGGTCCCACAATCCCAGATGGTACAAGCTTTAAGGAAAATGCAGCAAAGACTCCAAGAGTCACTTATAATAATTGTGTTTTCTTCTTCCACTGGACATGCACTGCTAGAAGGCATTCAAATAAGTGGGAGGACACTCCCAAAAGTATAGAAATACCAACAAATGCAGAAGCCATAATACCTGATTATCCCACAGAGAGAGAGAGGGGCATGATGTATTTTCAAAATAAAGGGAAAACTTCATAGTCTAATAACTGTGTCATTGGTGTGTTTGGTATAATAGAACAGGATAAAATCAGCAATGTTTTTTACAGCCTTTACTTGGCCACAAACACTACATCAATATACTTTTAATAAAAATATACACATTTTTCCTCCCCAAAACCCCAGTACCTAAACGTAATCTGACACCAAGTTTTAAGATGTTATTAGTGAATTTAAGAGATGCTTATAGCAGGATTAGAGCATTGCACCTACTTAAGTTGTAAATGAAAATTTAAAATATCACTAGTATTTTCTTGATGAAACATCTGATCACTACCTAACAACTAAAAGATACCAAAAAAATTTTATATGGCATTCACCATTTAGAATAACACAAAATCAAGACAAGGCATCAAAAGCCAATGGAATTCCATTTTGTCTCGCATTAAAATGTTCAGTTATGGGCTTATTTTGCATGCCACCATAAATTTCCGCTACTAGTTGAAAAAAAGAAAAAAACATAATAGCTTCAAGAGGGTTACTTAAAAATTTCCAGTTTACCCACTTTCCTGATTCATTTAGTGTTTAACCACTGGACGGTATTTCTCTCAGTTCTTTTCCAAGCCACCCTTCTCTGCAATGCACAATAAATTGTCTAATGGGATCTCAAATGTATTTTCCTGAAAGAAAAAAAAACCGACAAAAAAACCAAACAATTGTAAGTTGTAGGCATTGCTCCATTCAGAGAATGTCTCTATGGGCTTGCAAAGACAACAGACTTTTTGTATGTGTAGGATTTATATAGTGTGACTTGTTACTCTTCCGGAAGCTTGCTTTCACACACTCCAACCTTATTTGCTTTATCCTGCATGAGTCACAGTGAAAAAGCACACTTGGGAAAAATATCCAAAGAAAACATGAGCAAACTAGTTAGCTGGAAGTAGGACAGGCCTATGCCAAAACCAGAGACTCAAACATATCCGAACTTTGGGAGTACAAATTTTAACTTCGTATGTATTCCTCATGTCTTCAGTAGGTCTCAGAAGACTAATTTCTGTAATTAGTTCTACTTGTAATTATGCTGTTTGGTCACTAGTGCCTTTTGGCTGTTTTGATGCTTTCAGGAAAGGAAGTGGTTTCTGGAGACAAAGAAAAATGAAGCATAAGTCATTCTGTTTGGAATTGCAACTTTCCTTACTAAGAAATACTTCTTTAAGCACTTTGAAGAATCTCACCACCCTGATTCCCAGACACATTCAAAAGAAGTCAGAAAAATGATTCTGACCTACCTCTACGCATGTATAAATCTCACTTTTCATTGAATAGAATCTGCGAGACTCAAGATAATAAACTTACAAAAAATCTTCAGTTTTGCATCCAAACTTTTGGTCAAATCTAAAATAGAGAGATACACAGATTTTGCTTAATGCAAGTGCTCTCTGCATCTGACGATCTTTTGCCTGAATTTTCTCTTCAAGACTCATACCAGTATCTCTGTTAAAAATCTTACAGTAGGTCTTTTCAGAATAGGTGGATTATCTGATCATCTGATGCAAACACAGTTTTTACAATCATTCTATTTTACAGCATGAGCCACACACACAGAGAATGTTCTTATAAACTCATTCTTATACAGAAAGGCCTTATATCTTTCCAGTCTGAGGAGATTTTTGACTTCATCGCAAATTCTCCTTTCCCCTTTAGATGCCTTCATTAAGGATAAAGGATTGGCTGCAAAGAGAAACACATTTACAAAGAACTTCTCCAAGTTATAACTGCCTATACAGCTGATTCAACAGGATACACAGAACTGGGTATCAAAAATAATGCACACATCCTTATAGATAGAAATGAAAGTTCTCACATTCTAATACATATCCTTTTTCAGAATATTTTTATATCTAGGCTCTTTATTTATTTTGGAATATCTTTAAAATTTTACCCTCTTCTGGCTTTACAACATACCCCACAAGGGGACCAGACATGTCTCTAGGATTTTATGTGCATTCTTTTACAAAAACTTTAAACGTGGTCAGAGGTATTGTAAAACTCTCTGAACAAAGCCATCAGCTGGTCTGGAACTTCTTAGTCATAATAAAAAAATAACAAAGTGAATTAATATTTGCCTTTGTAAGATTCTCTGCTGTGTACAAATAGTGCTCTGCAGACTTTCTCTATCAGGTAGATCCTCACTATGTGTAATTTGGCTTTGACAAAGCTTGGGTGCTGCTTGGCCACCCGATCTATATTGACTCACTCTCTCCCTCTGTTGTAGGAAAGGTCAAATATTAGTGTCCTTGGTCAGGTATTCAGACTGGTGCATCTTTCTTGACTTAATGCTGCAGCCTGACTGATGCCTTTTGCTCTAAGTGCTGGCATTTTTAAGCCAAAACCTGATCACTACATAGAGAAACAATGTCATCCCATCAGTTTCTCCAAAGAGCAGCATACAGGTTTCTTCCATTCTGCTTTGCTGTTTTAACCACAAAGTATTGAAATTTTTGCTGGAAGAACCAAAGCAGAAACAATTGTTCCTAGAAATACTCAGCCCACATATTTACTGGATTATGAAAGCCCTACCTCTGCTGTAATCCACACAGGACTCACAAGCTTCCTCTTCCTCCTTAGTACTGCAATCATCTCATCCTATATCCTTTTGCAGTCTCTTTTCGCCAGATAGGTCTATTTAGCCAAAATCTTGAAATCACTGCCTGCTCCTTGGCACCAAAAGCAACTCCCACACAGAACACCCCAGAGCTTAACGTCAAGAGTATACAGATATAGCAAGGTCTTTACATATCTCTGCTCTAAACAATACCACCGTGGTCTGACACAAGGACAAGGGTTTCCATTGTCCTCTGTGAAGAACATTTAATGCTATCCCTTCCTCCTCCAAATGAGAAATCATGTGTTGCTTGATGTCTGACTGGTCATGCCCTAAAGCAAACACATCTTCCTCAATTAATGCGCCTGTATCCGCCAAGAAAGCCTGGCTCCTTTCACTGGCGCTCCTTGACTTCCAAGTGTCCTGAATGAATCATCTTTCTTATTTCACATCGTATGGTTCTGCAGCTCCTTCACCTTTAGCTGTCAGTTCAGACATAAGGTCAGCTCCACACAAAATGACCAAAACTCCTGTGTCCATCAAGTTCACAGACAGACTTTAAAAACTCACATATCTGGGTCCTTTTCTCAGTTACCAATTAACTTTCATATTTACAGGTTTGACTCAAACCAGATAACAAACCCACCCACCCGCTTCTGCACCCCCCCTCACCCTCACAAATCACTGTCAATGGTGTAACATATTATTACAAGTCTTTAAGTTTCCACAGTTCAGTATACACAGTGTCTTTGTTCAAAGCCTGGGGTGCTGTGGCACAGAAAGGGAATTAACACCTCTTTTCCCATGACAGAGCGGTTGCTTCAGGCTACACTAAACATAGTTGAGTAGTGTAGCTTGTAATGAGTAAATAAGTACAGTGCTACCAGTCCTATAACTTTCCCACACAGAAACATCCAGGAAAACTGTTGTTTATCTCCTACATATCTCCAAGATGGTATTTACATCACAGTTCAGCCAGGATATCCCAGTTATACCTTAACAAGCCCTGTTGCTCCATAGACTTTTTTACAGTTACATGAAGGGTAGTTGGATTTAGAGTCTTAATAGATACTAAGAACTGACTGCATAAAGGAGCCATGAAGCAGAGAGAAGGACTCTGGGACCCAGAGGTGAGGAGCTATAGCTGGTTTGCTGCACATGGCGTATGACTTTACATACGGATCCTTACAGCTAAAGTTTCTGGAGCTAGATACTGTGTGTGCAGCATTCTTGAAAAATCAGATCTGTATAATAACAAGGATAAAAATTTAGTCTACATCTCTCTGTCAGTGGGTCTTGAGCTCCATATCATGCCTAATGCATCTCTGAAAACAAAAATTCTGAGTCCAAGACATGTGAATATGTCAGAAAACGTTTCAATGAGATCACCAGAGTTGGATCAAATCAGCTAAAATTCCCACACAGCTTCTGGTCAGAATGATGCCCACCTTGCCCTGGCTGTATTTTCTTTCTTGTACTTTTGTGATGTAGGGAAAAGGGAACAAAACGTGCGCTATGGCCTCCTTTCCAGGTTTCTTTCAGTCAGAGGGAATACCACTGTACCCAGCAAAAACAGGACCACATGCCTGGAGAGACAGCAACCTGAAGCACAGCCCACCTTCTGTCTATGCCCACACCTGTGGTGCGCTAATCCAGAGCCCACCCAGAAGTCTCTTGTTGAAATCACTTTAACCCAAAACCCTGCCTGTCCCTTTATGAGCCAAGCATAAATACCAGCTCCAAACAGGGCTTGTTCCTCCCATGAAACCGAGTGAACAGCTTTAGCAAACAGGTCCATCTGGAACTGAGAACGCTGAAACATTGTTTTTGTACTTTCTTGATCTCCAGAGTATCTGGGACTTCTGATGCACCAAGAAATAAACTGGGTATTTTAAGCAGCCTTTTAACCCACTGGCTAGATTGGGGGGGGGGGGGGGGGGAAAAGGGGGGTCAAAATGGAAGCTGCCTAACAACAAAATCTGTGAGCTCTGACCTTCTGTCTGAAGATGAAAGCTGAGTTGGATGATTTTTCTATAGATGTCATTAAGGCAGCTTTTAAGGCTACTCTGCTTGAACTCTTGGTTGCACTTCAGTATTGTAAACAACTGCCAGAGGGAGATTTAAGTGAGTGGAAGTCCAAAAAAGTAAGAAGCGTTTTCAGCAGCAGAGAATATTGATCGTAGTGAGAAACCAGTTATGCCCTGAAGGGCCATCAGCTGTCACTACTCCCCTGGCTCCAGAGCCATATTTAGGTGTCTAATATGAGTTAATTAACATATTCATTAATAGGTGGGTGGAGCTGTGTCAGTCTCAACAGATAGGGAACACTGACATCAAAATAGACTAATTACCATAATTTGAACCTGTCTAAACTCACAATTGATAGCAAACAGAAACTGCAGCATCAGAGCAGACAACTGGCATAAAATCTATTCCATTTGATTCCGTGCTTCCAATGAGTGGCCAGAAACAAGCAAGTAATATTACCTGATGTGGTCAGTTAATGAATAATTGGCACATAGGAACAGTAGATAATTGATGAAAGGCTTATTCCATTTTGAACTCACAGTCCCCTGAAACAGTTTAAATCTTATCTAAGGCAGTTCTGGATGATCTTTATATCCTCAGAAGCATCTGTGGATAGCTCATGGCAATGCTTTCCACAGGCTTAATACATATTATATAACACTGCGTCACTTGAATCAACTTCAGGTTTCCTGCATTCAATCTTTTCCTCATGTGATTAGAAAAAAATGAATAGTTCCAATTCACAATTTTATACAATTCATCAATTCATCATCATAAAGCTGAAAGTCAGTTGTAGATATGGCCTAAATTCAGAGAGATTTCAAGTAGTCAGCTCAGAGATACATCCACCTCTTTCCTGCTTTTGAGCTCCCAACTGACTGATAATGCCCTGAGGAACAGCAGGTCTGACTGGATCATTTTGTTACAGCAGATACTGCACAATTTGATCTTGGAAGTCCAGTGTAAGGATGACCACTTAAAAAAAAAAAAAGAAAAAGAAAAATTATTGAAGATTTTTTCCAAAACAAGCAATTAAAAAAGCTGCTAGCATCAGATACTGTGAGGGAGCAGTGCAAAGGAAAAGAGAGAGAAAATGGGTCTAAAGTGAGATCCTAGCAAACAGGAATGAAATCTCACTTGCTGGCATGCACTTCAGTAAACAGGTTGCATACTACACTCTGCTTCCCCACCACACTCCAATTCAAACGCAGCTCACATACGGAGTGTGAATGTTCTTGTTCAAATCCCATAAGGTTTTTATTTCCTTTGCTTATTGACAAAACAGTAAAAACACTATGTTGAACAATTTTGCTACAAGAAAACAGCAGTTTGTCAGAACGACCGAATAAGGCATCCCTCAATGGAAAAAACCACAATGTTATTAGGCAGTGGAATGTAACAGAGAGAGTTCATTATATGGATACTGAGAGATTTCATTATTTTCTCTTAAAAGGTAGCATTTATACAAGTTATACAGTATTACAGGCATACAAAAATTACTTGAAAAGGAAGCAGAGAATGATGTTGAGAGGTTAAGTGGGGTGTTCCCCTTTATCTCCTCAGACAATACAAAGCAAGCTGATACTCAAGAAACTGAAAGGCAGTGAATTTACCAACAACAAAAGGAATTTTTTTATTCAGTGCATGATAAATAAGCTAGGAAACCTGCAGTCTGGAGACATTATTAAAGCCAAGAGCTTATCAAGATTCAAAATGAGATTTTTGTATATGCACACAATAGGAAACTGGCAGTAGCTCAGAGAGGTAGGTTCTTTTGAAAATTTCTGACAAGATCTAGAAGCTAAAGTTCCACCTTCAGAACTGATTTAAGCACACAGCAATTACACCCGCATGAATGAACCCCGCTTTTGTAATTGTCTTCATCATTCAAGGCTGCACTAGCGCTAAGAGCCTCTTAACTCAAACTCACCCTACTCTTGTCTGGCCTCTTTAAGTGGCAAACCAGGCTTTTCATTTGTCTGCTCCAGGTTTCCTGTGAAGACATAATTTGTGGTGACTACACCTGTTGCAACCTCAGGGGGCATGACCGAGGTGGTTATTCACTGGTAAATTCTTCTCTAAGATACAAGTCCTGGACTCCTATCGGGGCCAGGAAAAAATCTGTGGTTGAAGGCAGAACTTGGCCCCCTACATGCACTGGCAGTAGGCTCTGCATGTATGAAGGGCTTTAAAGGCCATTCTGGATTCCTGCTTTCATTTTTAAACTACTTTGACAGAAAAGGGCAAAATATTACCATGCACAAAATTACCATAAAGTGAGGTGAAACATGAATTAGGTACAAAATTTAGCAAGTAACAAATTCAGCCAATGAGTGTAGCTTGGATTATTGCAAAGTATATGCAAATGTATGCTGAGCTCATCAGGCAGTTTCATCTAGCAATGGGCATCCTATTTCAGTAAACTATTCACAAAACTGTTACTTATACTTACCCCATTTATAAAATACCCAAGCACTTAGGACAATTCATTTCTCTGCCTAAGAACAGGAGGCTCCTTATTTGGGAGGATCCCTTTGCCACTAACCTACCATCTGTTGCCACTGTGCTGGGTATCCTCAAACTCTCCTCTTTACTTTGTGCAAAAACACATTCACTAGCAGAGGAGAGCCCTAACCATCAGCTTGCTTTAATCTCTCACCAGATCAATTTTCTGCCTCTGCTCTAAGTAGCAGAATCCAAAGCTCTAGTGAAGCCTCTTGTTTTAGCTACTTGTAAACATTTAACTGCTTCTTGGGCTAAAGGGCACACAGAAAATGACAGCTGAGCTTGTGGCCAGAGGATGTGTGTTTAAGGTTCTATTCTTGTTCCAGTAAAGGCTGTTTATGCAAATTCAAAAAAGATAATGTATCACTTCATCTAGCAGTGCCTAATAGCATGGTAGAATTGGTAAAAAGCTAAGAATTCAAAGCCTTTTACAGAATAGAGAAAAATCTGAAATTCAGTGTGTGATGAGATCCTAACTTGGACAAAGCTTTGAGGTTGATGTGCCTATGTTTTCTCCTGCAGCAAGATCCCTAACAAAGCCAAAATGAATTTCAACTGGAAAAAAAAAAAAGGGCGTTATTTTTTGAGATTACAAACTACAAAAGTTTTTTAAACAGAGGAAACTCACAGCAACTTATTTATCTCCCTACAGCCACTCCACTGTGAACATACAGGCAGGTCCTTGATTATACTTAATTCTAGGACTTACACTTTTCCAGGCCTAGGATTTCATAATGGGAGCTCAGTGTGAGTTATCCCTAGAGAATACTGTTAAGTTCACTACTTGCCTGAATCTGTATCATGTAGTTAGGGTCAAACAAAACATGTCCATCTGCTCTTGCCGCAGGAATGGATGTGTGTTCCCTTGCAATTGGTCATAAAACAACTTGTTTTCCTATTACAGAGCCTCCTATCCAGAAATAGGAAGTGGTTTCTTGCTGTAACTGCTGATTCCCTCTAAAACATCAACTGGGTCAAAAGGGAAGTGTTTAAGGATAAGCAAGTCTCTCTCCCTCATATTTTTTTTTTAATAACTGTACCATAATTTTCATCTGAGGAAATTACCTTTATTCCTCCATACTCATTACAGTAAGTTTATGACCATACATGAAGTGTATCATTGGTTCTTCCATCATACAGTTTACAGAGATAAAAAGAAAACTCATCTTCACAAAAAGACAGAAATAGCAGTAAGATGACAGAGATGCTCCTCTAAGACCATTAGTTTGGGGTTGCCTTCTTACCACTAAAAAGGAGTTGTCACTGAACTTACAGAAAGAATTAGTCCACGTAGCTAATGTGCTATCACTTTCCATCTGAGCACCATAAACACTAACTTTTTTATGTAGACAACCCCAATACAAAGAAAATTCTCTGATCATCTCTCGAACAACTGGAATAATGGAGTTTACTTACCCAACTAAGAAGCCACTGGCTCTGCTAAAGTCAAAGCTGAGACCTATCTCTTTGTGCTGAGAGGGCCAGGGGCCTTTTCTCTGTGTAAGTGACTCTAGAAAACAGATTAATGCTACTTATTCATATCCCAGTGCTGCTAATGGGTTTGATCAACTGATGTTTATGCATTGTTTTGAGGATGTAAATATTCTTATGAAAGTTTATATCCGTATCTGTCGGCAGACTATTTTCAGCACTGAGATCACTTCAAAATAGCTATATGACATTCAATGCAACAAGGCTAGAGCAAAGTCAGTGTGATTATCTGCCGAGTGTACACATAAGGACAGTAAGTGGTTTAGACACAAGTACTTATGAGACAGATCCCATTTGCTGCTAAGCATTATAACAACATTTTGGCAAAATATTTGGAGATCTGCCAGAAAGGATAGCAGCAATATTGTATTGTTTGGCATTTTTATAATTTGCCTCCCACCCCCAAAACATGCTTGCCTTGACGGAATAACCTCTAATCTGCATTTATATTGTTGTATCTTTATCTATTATGCATTACATGCACACGAAGCCAAGTCTCTGATCACACAGAGATGCTATTTAGAGTACACAAAACTTCCCTGGAGAGTTTCCATTTAGAGAAGGAAGGAGATTATCATAAGTCTCATGCAATGGTAAAAAAACAAAAGGCTCAACTATTTCCACTGCAGAGTATCAATGTCATTCATGTGTCCCTATTTTAATATATTCAAGTACAGCAGCAGTCCTCCATCAAGAACTGGGAACAGGTTTCCAAGAACATCAGGTAGGAAATAGCTTTAGTTCTCTCTCCTGCTGTTGTCCAATTTATACTTCAGGAAAGAACTTCAGACCAAAATTTACCCTAGTCTGCTATTCAACTCACCTGCAGTACTACAATTAGTGACTTCAGAAGGTTACATGCTGCCTTTCATTTTCAGCCTGCTTGGTCTGCACAGAGGGATAAAAAAAGGGCAATGTAATCCAACAATACCATAATAATTGTACAGAGCACAACAAAGGGGAGAAACACTACTAAAGGAAAAAAATGTAAAAAACCATTTTTTCCGTGTAAACTCATGCTGCTTACCAATCTCCCTCAGAATGGAACAGCAAATCATAACTAAACACAGGTAACAGCATCATGCTGAAGCACTTGGGTTTTGGCAAGGGATGGGCAGCAGAATGGAAATGTGTGTGGGTGAGAGTTTATGAACACTGCCGTGTCTTATCCTTTGACACTTAATGTTGGGTCATTTGTGGGAACACACTTGGACACTGGGTTCTCCCTATGGACTGGATGGGAATCACTCCAAGGGGAGTTTGTTCCAGTAAGGACAACACTTAGATTAGGTATGTCTGTATATAGCCAGCTGGAAGCCCAGTTCTTGAGACTGCAGGGTTGAAATTCATTCCTCTGGGACTCCATTAGTACCCCTGGAATGACACCAAAGATACTTCTTATGAAAAAAAAAAAAAAGGAGTTAACTAGTTTGCCTTAATCCCTTAAAAGATATACCACACTAGCCTTCTCTTTTGCATTTTCACTGGGTGCTGCTTGCTTTTCTTCAAGGAGGTTGCATCCATTTAGACATGAAGTGTCAAACTGATCCTTTCCTATCACAGGTTCATAAGATGATGGGTAAATAAGCATACTTTATTGATCTCTGTTGGTCAGACTCTTACCAAAAGAGGTTACCAGGCATGCCTCATTCAGGTGCTGACACTAAAGCAAGTTTGTTAGTCCAGCTGGCAGGGATAAAATCTCTGCCTCACAGTAATTTCCAAGTCATGACCATCTTTGCTAGCAGTTTTATTGGAGGTCAAAGGCTGATGACACCAGACTAGGAGTGTTCAGATAGCACAAAGCTGGACCAATATAAATTTGCAGATAGGATGAGCTAAAGTAAACAAATGACTGAACAGTCTTCTCACCCCTCTAGATGATTCCTTCCCACTTAAAGCAAAGCATTTATGTCCACATAAAGGGCCAGGAGAACCAAAGTGTTCCACTAAAGGTCCTGTGCCCATGTATTTATGAAAGAGCAAATGACTTGTGTTTTTTCTCAACACTGACAAAGGGAGAGAACAACTAGAAGCCTTATTTCTCCCAGCCCTGTTGAAATGTGTTATGCTTTACCGAGCTAATGGGTATAAGCAAGGAAGAGAAGACAGGTCTGTGCAAAAGGAGTTTTTCACTTCTGCTGCATCACCAGCCTTGTCCCAACGAAGTCCAAGTCCCCTAAGTCAGAAGAGTACATTTTGTCATCTCAGTTTGTGTGGACAGTGCAGCCATAATAACTGGTCTGTACATGAACATGTGCCAAAGAATAGGGGTATGTTCTTACATACAGACAAAGAGGAAAGGAAAAAGAATTGTATTTTTGGGAGGTGAAAGGACAGTGCTGAGTGCTGCAATCACATATCCTATGACTGGCCATCAGCAATACAGAAAATTAGATTTGTTGTAATGTAGGGTGACACTGGTTCCTAGAGCTTTGCAAACAAAAAAAGCTTGTGATTCTCTTCGGCATACTGGCCATGGTTCACCTTCTGCCATAAAATAGGGACTACTTCTTTCCCTCAAGGCCCAAAATTTAATTGATGCTTAACTTCTGGCTACCAGGTACTCCTTACAATATCATCCACATTAGAGTCCATTTGCCTTTGCTTCTCTCCAGTCACCCTAACTTCCATCAGGAGGAGATGACACCTTAGGACACGCACTAGGGCTGCACTCCTGTGGTATGCTGGAAAGGCAGTCTTTGTTGTTCACACATTTCATGGCTTCTCCACAGCCTGGAAGGAAAGGCAGGGCAGGATGCTCTGACCTATGAAGAGTATGCCCTCCATTTGGTCCTTGTCTGCCTCTATTCCCAAAGTGAGAAGGATATCTGGGTCTTGGATCCTTATCCCTGACTGCAGAGAGCTACAGGTGATGAGAAGCTTGCTGTCTGTAGCCCTGCCAAAGGAGGTATACAGCTGCAGGAAACACTGACGTGCCTTTTGAAATGGCTTAGTGCAGGTTCGGTTCTGAGACTTTTCTTTAATGTACACAGGTTTTGATATTTTTAGAAGTTTAAACTAGCAGCATACAGCAGCTGGCATGAATCCAGCCTCTTCTAGTTTTGCTGGTATCGGCTCATATTTTTACTAAGAGATTTTCCCAGTAGCAGAGCCACAAAGGAGGACACAGTCATCACACATACATGAAGATCTTAATCGCACTAGGCCCTGGCTGCACCCCTCTGTGCTGATGCCTTGCACACTATCATGTGTTGATAGAACGTCAGCTTGGTGGTGTGGCTTGGAGATGCTGGGTCTGATCAGATACTTTTGGAGGCATTTTTAAATGGGGAAGTAGAACCTTAGTGTAAGGTGGAAAGTGTGCTGGTACAGTAGCACCAGAAAACTGTACTTTGGAAGGGCTCCTTTCCATCTCCAGAGACTTTCTAGGCTATTATAGGCACCGGAATGAGGAGGTGGCCAAAGTGAGAGGCTGCCAATAACCTGTCTCTCTGCTAAAGAACAAGTGGCAGGACAGTTTATCATAAAACCTACAAACAATTTCTCCATTTTCTTCTCCCCATTTTCCTTCATTCTGCTCCTCTTCCCTGTGAAAAGGAGGGTTTCCCAACATTTCAGACATACAAATCACAAAAGATTACTCATGAATCACATGATTCCTCTTAATTCCAGGAAACTAGGTATAGTTGGGAAGAAAATCCTGACATTTGGACTTCAGATGTCACATCTTAAACACACCAAAATTTTTTCTCTTCTTGTTTAAAAAACCAAGAGACAGAATAATTGTTAGATATCCAATTCTCTGCTGCACAGCTGTACAAAAGGGGGCTAATATGTTACTGGCTTAGAATAGTCAGTATGAAATGGTGGAAAAGGAAACACCTGGTACTTAATGAGATGTTACAAGCTTGTATTTGCAATGAAAGTACACAAATGTAAGAGGAAAATGGACTCATGCAGCCTAAAGCCAGGAAAATCCAATGAGTGAGGATTGATCTCTGGGCCTTCAACATCAATAGGACTATTCATGCATTTAAATATTCCATGTGTATTTTAGCACCTGGCTGAATTAAAGCCTCAGATAGCAAATCAGGAGATGGCTGCTTGTTTTCAGCCTGCAGGAAAGCCAACCCTTTTTGAGAACTGCACTGATTACCCTAGTTTATAATCTCCTTAATATCACAAGTTCCACAAAGATACATTTTGTTCCCTAGAGCTCCTCAGAAATCAGCTAAACATATGGACTGCTTGCTTACACCTACTACAGAAGGCTGAGTATTGAGGATTTATATATTTTAGTCTATGTGGTGTAAATATGTATAAATTTATATTGTGTTAATTTATGGCATACACTACAGAAGGTTTTGCGTGAGCTACATTGCATTCCTTCCCACGTTTCTGCTGAAATATTCATCTTCGGGTCTTTTTCTCCATGTTTTCCTTAGTCTCGCCACAGATGTTTGGGCAGCTTGTGTTAGAAGGGAGTGTGCCTTAGAAGTACATTTAAGAATTTAGGTGATGAGAATACCAAACTCAAGTGTGTGGCTACAGCCTGATGGGGTTAACAGGCCTGGTGAACGCTCACCAGTGTCTCGGACCTGCCTTCTGATACCCAGGCAATCATTGCAACGCAGCTTGTGAATTAGCACCACCAAGGCAGACACCCAGCGCACAGAGAACTTCTGTCTCCAGGACTGCCAAACAAGTGCCTGACAAACATTGCGTTCACACACAAAACACGGATACATAAAGCTGCCGTGCCAAAGGAAGGACTGATTCGCGCAAGAACAGGCACCTGTGTATCAACAAACTGCACTCAGCATCAGCACCAGCAGTTCTTCCCATCTGCCTGCACGCTGCTCTCCAGAATGGAAATGGATTCATGTGTCCCAATCACGCTGAAATCGATAGGACTTTTGCTGTTGGATCAACAAGAGCAAGGTCAAGCCATTGGGCCGAAACACAGCACTTATCTCCCCCTGAGCCCTTATCAGAATTCTATCAACACAGTCTTTGTGTACAAGGACTGGCGGTAACCCAGAAGTCCCAGTGCCAAATTGTGGCAGCATTAAGAGCCTGCTGCCTGTCCTAATATCCAGCAAGAGATATGAATTCATACAGAAAACTTAATTAAAGCATGACCTAATCAACAGAAGTGGGGCACAACACACTGTTTATTTGCTTAACATTCCAGTTGTGCATCAACACGTTGCATTTCACTAAGTTACTGGAATATGAAAATGCACAACTACATAAATAGTACCAGAAGGAGTTACCTGAATAAATAAATCATATACAGCCAAATAAATCTTTCAGCTCTTACAGAGTCCCAAATGCAACACTGACTACTAACTGACAGGAATGAGTAAGAGGATGTATCTGCAAATATTTACTCAGACACAGTTGTGAACTACTTTGAATTTTGACCCTTTTCCCCATTCACTGTCCAAAAGCATTTCTATGTTCTGTTTTTATGGCAACATACTGCAAGATCTGAGTCCAAAGTCCAATGCTGCTTCAGATTCTTTGGCTAATTCTGGGGAAGTTACTTTCTCCTTTGAGGTCCTCTGGGAAAGACACAGTTACAGACATTTTTCTCCAGTCCTCTTTGCTTTTCCTGTCTAGCTAGGATCAGGACAGGTTTTAGAAGGTATTCTGATTGCTAAAGCTGCAACCAGTGCTCTTGCCAATCCCATCAGTCACTTCATTTTGCCTTTGAGAACAACAGCAAATATATCCTATCCCCAAGTGTCTGCAGATCCTCACCAGATCTGGCCCTGTGCTGTGGGATGATGAGTACCCACTGACACGTACGTTATCTAGCACAGGGCTGCTGGTGTTTCACAGGGCGATGTTAGAAGAATAAAAAATGCAGTGGTAAAGATTTCAGTAGAATTTAATTGAATTTTTCAGGATAGCTTTTCCATTACTACTACTTCAGCTACACCGCACAACAGCAGATGCACCAAAAATGCTGAAAAAGCATTTTTGCACAGAGTGGGTGAATAATTCTAATTTAGAAGGCCAAATTAACAGCAATTCAGTGAGGGTACAGATTACATTACCCTGTTATGTTGTTGTACGAAGGTTTAAATAGACCATAAATTTTGGTGGTTTTATTTTATAAACAGGCCAACTAAAACCTCACATGTAAAATAATCCACAACGAAAACCACAACCCTCAAACTACTGCTACTCTTCTACCTCACCCTTGTTTGCTCAACTCTTTCCCAACCTATTGCCCTGGACCTTCTTGTCTCTCATGATGAAAGGATCTCACAGGGGAGTCTAAAGTTGCTGAATTCAGAGAAAAGTCATCAGAGCTGAGTGTGGAAATAAGAGCTCCCTGGTCCCACTACATGCTCCTACCTACCTGACTCTAACTCTCTCCAACACCAAAGAGATACACAGCACTGGGAAGATGCTGTTTGGCCCTCTTTTCCTAGAGCGGCAGAGCCACATTCTTAGTTAGGGTCCTGAAAGAGTCCTCAAAGATGAAATAGACAGTAAAACAGTTTGGAGTTCTCATGTGGCTGATTTTCCGATTCTTCTACTTTCCTCCACCTTTCTTCATTCTCCTAGGATTTAAATAATGACTGAAAGATTAAAAACAACCGAAGTTAATAAACACCCTATCATGCATTAGAAAAAACAGAACACACTCAATGAGCGTTGATGGCTTGAACACCTCAGTAGGCTGAAATATATTCAGAGAGCATTTCAGTGAACTTAGGTAAATGGGGAAAAATTGTTAAGAAAAAAAACCCCAAAACAATAAAATTCCAAAAAGCAAAATCTGATCTTGGATAATTAACAGCAGAAACAGGGCTAAATTGAAATAAATTATTCAGTGCAAGTACTTCAGACAGCTCTTAAGAATAACACATGGATTCATGGCACTCTTTAGGGGACTTTGTGCCTATAAACTAATTAATAGATCTGACTTCTCCATATGTAGTTTTTCCATCTGTAACAGATAAAGTATGGATAGGTTTCCTCATGTAACAGGAAAAATTAAAACTAAAGTTATTTTTGTGAGTTGTAGAATATTCTCTAACTTATTCAGAACGCAAATGTGTGAAATACCATGACAGAATGGAAATTGATTTTGTAAAATGTGAGAGTGAACGACCGCACTCTGAAACATGTGGTGCAAAGTCAGAGACAGGGCGCTCGGCTTCCTTCCCCTCCAACCACCGCCCAGGCGTGTCGCAACCCAAACGGCAGAGCAAAGGCAGGAGGGCACCTAATAACCTGCTCCTTGCTACAGCCAGTGAGCAAGACGGCCACGTCAGAAGCATTTTCATTCAAAGCTGAAAGGCTCCAAGTTTTTGCCATCCCAATACGTTGTACAGTGAGGTTTCGCTTAAGCCTTTGCAAGCCCTCAGACCCTTTGGTTTAATCAACACAGGAGCTGCTCCGGTTACTCCATAGATCAGCTATCATGCTGTGCATGTAGGAAAATGCTGTACAGCTTCCTAGGGCAAGCAGAGCTGGCAGGCATGAGCTTGTCCAGCCTTTTCAACTGGTTAGAAATCTGTCTGCAGCCATTCCATCCATCCCAGGATGTGAACATTGCTAGAAATTGGCTGAGAAATAGCTTACTTCTGTTTTTGCAGACACCTCACATTTCACAGGATTAACCTTAACGCTTGGATTTCAGAGGTAGCTTCCAAAGTTTTAGCCAAACTAACGTACATCTGTCAGGGTCACCCACGTACATTAACTGAATCGCATCTGTGAGGACGGACAGTCTCTCCCATGCTTTCCTCTCCCTGCCTGGAGGGCTGGCCAGTGTGGGAAGTTGTTATTCACACACATATTAGCATACCTATTTATTTGTAAAGGTTACTTAAAACGGAGTGTATTAGCAGAAAGTGAAACAGTCTTACACTTCAATGTTTCAAAAGCAAGACTTGTTGTACAGCCAAGTCACCATCAACATTCATAAAACCCCCAAACCTATTCAGAGGTTCAAAAATGTGAGCAGTTGTTTTATCTGACATCTTTTCTCCCAACATGTCTCATGATTCCCATCAACAAGCTGTCCAAAAGTGGTGCCATGCCCAGCCACTATCTGTGCCAAGAATTAATACCTCTTAGTCACCTCCCCTCTTCCTATCCCGCACTCATCTCCAGCCCACACCTCATCAACCAGCAGCCCAAACATCTGGCCACCCTCTCTGGAAACTGCCTCTTATCCAGCCTAATTCCCACAGCTCGATGCCCAGCTATGTTCCTGCCCTAGTCTCTAAATGCAACATTTGCTTGAGTGTGTTGACATCAAATCTCATTATTGACTTTAAGGAGAGCATCAAGAAGAGTTTCCTTCACTTCATCTTCTCTTGATGAATACAGACAACAAGCCCTGACATTTACCTTTAATTATCATGAATAATGGCAAACTTTGGGAGAAAACTTGGAGTTTCATCCAATCTGAAGTTAGGCCTAAACCCAAACTAAATACTCCTTAACATTTTTGGAGGCTGTACTCAGATGTGGGGATTTGGTTTCACTTCCCTGTAAGCTGATTCTGCACCCAAGAGTGCTAAGATATGTTTTTCCTTTTATTCTAGCATTTTTTCCCTCAGATTTCATTCCTTACAGAGCACCCTCTGCAGAATTGCCTTGTTGTCTCATTTGGGTCAGTCAGAAATACAAAAAACCAACCATACACATCTACTTTATTCTCTTTTTTGTGTTGGGGTTTGATTGTGGGCTGATGTTTAGGTTCTCAGGGCTTTTTTGCAAACCAATGTGTCTTTTTAACAGTTGGCATTCATATGTTCCTGCCCTTTCTTTGTAGTTATGTGCATCTTTCCTTTGTCATTCTTAATGTGCTTTTCCCTTCAGCAATCTAAGAAAAGAGTCTTATATGCAAGAGATCCAAATTTGTGCTAGAAAAAGAAGACTCTGAGAACATTTCAAAAGGAAAAGCAGACAAGGTAGCAAAAGAGCCTATTGTCTCTACCATCAGTCCCCAACCATCTAACAGGGTGCTCCATATGCAGAATTGACATAGTCTTTCACGCTAACTGTATATCACAAGAATAAATTAATTAGGCAATTAATAAATCCATCCATTGTTTCATTTACCCTGCTGCTTAAGGAAACAAAAGTTTCCTTGGCAGTGTCTCTGATCTGTATTTAGTACACCAGTTACACAATAAAATGTAAGACTGAACAAAGCTAGTGGTGTGTGACTGCTCCTCCAGGTGCCAGCACTCTTAGTGGCTGAGGTGAGGACAAATGGGGGCAAACAGCGATCCCATCTTCTCAGCGCTCATCCTATGTAGGCTGCTCCTATCATGGAGTCACTGTGCATCAGGGTGAAAGCTGCTCAACAAAACCACCAGCTTCTCCCGACACCACGAGGATATCTCATCTCCACTAACAGCTGTGCAGTTATTAAGCACTTGCTTTGATATCGCACACTTTGTTGTTTGTGAATGTGCAGTCAGTTCTGTTGGAATGCACATGAGCCCAGCCCAAGACCCTGTTTCCAGCCTCAGCCTCTACTCACTGGCCATGCTAGGGGGGAAAGAAAAAAAGCAAAAATAAAAGAAAACCTGCTCTCTCTGGGGACTGGGCTTGTTTCCTATACAGTAGTTTCACAGAGGTGAATCTTTCACTAACCTGGTTGGCTGACACAAATTGTACAGGGAACAACAGGAGGCTTGTCAGCACTGCTCCAGCATACAAATGAACGTAACAGACGGGTAGCAATAAACTCACCTAAAGATAAAATTATGATCTTCAGTCATTGAGAAAGATGATAACTTAACCACAGGATGTATAGCAATTAGCTTCCTCAGCAGCCTACAGAAGCAATATATACAAATTACAAGATAATCTTCCGCAATTTGAAACCATTTAGGATCTTTAGCATCATATACTTGGATCAATTTAAATCTTAAAGTTGCTATCATCTTTCCTTCTTCCTCAGAGATAAATATCTCCTCATTTTCTAGTGAAACACAGTAGATGTTGTTTTTATGTGGCCTTACTGTATTCATTTCTTTCTTCAAGTTAGCTGGTTGAACTGTCACAAGCTTCCCAGGACCGTGCTTGCAAAGCTCAAGGAGCGCTGGCCACAGCAATACCTGTGTTGGATTGCCCCCAGTGGCAAGGAACTGTAAAAGACTTTGGCAAAGAGAGAGAAATGAAAATTTCTGATTGAGAAATAGGTCTGCTGGTGGGAGGAAAATAAGTAAATAAATGAATAACCCTCTGCATGTGGAAATCTTTAAGCTTTCATCCATTTCTAGGAAACTGGAATGGGAGGAGCATGCCTCCTACTCCTAAAGACATCTGCACTGTGGGGATACAGGGAAACTACTGCAGCACAAGCAAGGTTTTGGCAAATTAAAGCTTGTCAGAATCACACTGAGCTTCCCGTTGGTCTGGGTCTACTTATACTTTTATTACAATTCTGTGTTTCTTTCTGCTATTCCCCTCTGGACATATAATACTTAAAAACTAGCACAAGAACTTGATTCTCTGCAGTGTACAAGTAGCCAAAGTATTTCTTTCTATGGCCTTCTTCTTCCTCCTGCCTTGTTTTTGACTTAGCATCTGGCAAAACTGGAAAAACCCTGGGACATAAAAATTCCCTTAACTGTGAGTAAGCCCTCATTATTATGTCTTTCTTTATAAAATGGCCTGCCTGATTAATGTCTGTTCGCATGGAAAATTTCTCCTCTCCTTTGCTCTCTCCAGCAATTGCTTTGCATTTTAGTGTCTTCTTTGGCAAGGGGGAAAAGCTGGATGCTGAGTTAAATCATGGCCCCTTTCTGAGATCTGGGGCTTTTGTTGTTCATTTCCATGGCACCAGGATTTCACCCTTATTCTTAACAACTACAGCCTCCAACAGTGGCCTACCACACCACTTAAAGTCTCTAGAGCAAATGACCTGGCCCATAGTTGCCATTTAAAATACCAGTGATTTCAAAAGCCTGTTTAATTCATCAGGCTTTCTCCAGTCCATTCAACCTTGTTCAGATGAATCCAGCAAGCTGTGCTCCTCCATGCTCTCTGGCCTTTTAAGTGACAGAACTTTTAACTTTGCAGACTGAGAACTTACCCCAGACAAATCTAAAAATGAAAAATCCTTCCCTATTAAAATCTGAGGCTGATACTTGCATATATGATGATTTTA
The DNA here is from genome assembly GCA_013398115.1 of Falcunculus frontatus. Taxonomy (NCBI): domain Eukaryota; kingdom Metazoa; phylum Chordata; class Aves; order Passeriformes; genus Falcunculus; species Falcunculus frontatus. Next base: position 237,513 of record VZRV01005907.1, read on the forward strand.
GAGGGACTGAATCTTTGCCGTAGAAAGATATCTATTTAAAATCTAGGCCAGGAGAATATAACTTTTTTACAAATCAGTCTTACTTAAGTTTATGGCAACCAGTAACAGACCTGCAAACATTTATGTACTTGGCAATTACGGGCAGCTGTCTGGACACTCAGCCAATGGAATTAAACATTTGAGACACTGTGATTCTATGATATAATCTGGTTATGAACCTAATTACACCTCTTGTCATTGTTGACAACGTATCGTTATAGAGACAAAAATCTTGGTTCTGCTAGTCAAATTCCATGGAGAGGTATCGACAGGGAGAAAGAAAGAAAACAAAAGAAATCAAAACAACTTTCTTCTCATTTAAGAAATGACTACCCAAGTCCAGAAAAAGAACAAAAAAGAAAAAAAAAATTAAAAAAAAAAGGAAAAAGAAAATCAAACCCAATAAGAAAACTTAAGTTCCCCTAAAATGTTAAAGGAGATGATACATAGATTAAAAGGTATACAAAGCTATTTTCACTTAATCTGTAAATAAACGTGTAAAGTTGAAACTTCCAGAAAACTAGCATGGAAAAAAAATTATGAAATAAAATCTTGAACATAACACAGAGTCCCAGCTTTGCAAGTAAGGCGATACATTTCAGTACATCATGCAGATGCCAAGGGTTCGCTCAGACAAAAGCACACTGCTTTAGAAAATCAGAAGTCCTTTTTAAAAGCAACAACTGAATTCACCACCCCTTGTGATCTGCAGTCTCCTAGCTCCACATGTGCAGCAGATAATACAACGCAAACTGTAAGCCTTCCATATTTTCCGTAGTGTTGCTTAGTTTGTATGCTCAACCCTTAGCTGCTGATTTTAAACTTCATTGGAATGAAGATTAATTTCTCAAATTATTACACTATAAAATCCTCCATGCCCTGAAAGCTATGGCTTATTTTAATAATGAAATTTTTTTAAAAAATCAACCACCATTAAACATATTTCTAAAACACTAATTGAATTTTAGGGGTTTTTTTTCTGACAACAAGAAACCTCAAAGTCTAAGGAGTTTGTTTCTTGAAAAACTGAAATTTTAAAAAAGTCTAAATTTTTTCAAGATCATAAGTTACTGCACTGATGGAAAAACTTCAGTGACCTTACTAAAAAGGAAAATTTTATTATTTGTTTGTAGAGAAAATTGAGAGCCAGAAGTAACGAACAGCAAAACAAGTAACTTTTTAATACACGCACACACACAAACACACAATTCTGAAAAATTTAACAGAGCAAGGAAAAGTTCATGATTTTTGAGCTTTTGTTCAGCAAACTGCTAAAAAATGCAGGACAAAGAAGTAGCTACAGAGAGATTCTTTCATGGTTTCAGAATTAATATTTTATGCTGGCCCCAAAGACCCTGTAGGTCATGCTACAAAGTTTACCTGGGTGCCCTGACTCACACGTTTACGGCAAAAAGTAAGGACAGTGACAAGGCTTGCTTGCACTGCTACTTTAGTATGCCATGTTTTATTCATTCTTTATTTATCTAAAAGTGACCTGGACACTCAGCTTGACTTCTATATGCCCCATAAATGAGAAAGGCACTTAAGTTTCTCTTGGTATAATTTTCCTTATCACCAGTAATTTCTGCTAGCCCGTGGCAGATGGACAGTAGAGGTAGGAAGGAGACCAGATTATTCTGTTCCCAATAATGCTATTTCCTCAGTTTTTTATATTGATACTGCTGCTAACATTTTCTTTCCAAAGCCACAGGAGAATCTAGTAGCTGCGAAGAATAAAATGAAAACTACACTTAGAAATGGTATCCTCTTCTGATCAGACACCAGTCAGCCGATAGAAATGCTACTTGTGCCTTTGAATTTAAAATGTACTCAGTCTCCAGAAAGCATAACTGAATTTGGAATTCACAAAGCAAAAGGAAAAAATGGTATGTTAATGTTCCAACCTCTGTCAGTGTTTTAAATCTGGAAACTGCTATTCTTTTAAGCAAGACTAATAGTGTTGGAAGCAATACAGGTAGACTGTACTTAAAGTAAATTGTATATGATTCGTATTCTGTTCACTCAGAAATTCAATGTAAATGTTAAAAACTTTAAGGAAAACAGGGCAAAAATGCTTATGATTATCAGGTTTTAGAAAAGAGAAATTGCATATGCACCTCAGCCACTTTCACACCCGCAAGACAATAAAGCCTGACTGGTAGTGCTGGGAGGTAACTTCTAATGAGCATTTAAAGTGTGATAGAAAGTAAATCAATATTTTTTCCTGTGAATAATCTTATCCTCTGGCCATAGAATTGTGAGCTGCCAACAGCTGGGCACACATACAGCTTTGAAAATGCCATTCCCTTTCATGGTTGTAAACCAAAACAATAAATCATTTCAGTAAGATCATTTTCTGTCTTCTGCTTGTTCCTGCAAATAAAGAAAGGCATGGGCCTATCCCAAACAAAACCAAAACAAAATCATTTGGGGATTTAACAACAATAATTTAATTTGTATTAACCATGGCACAACATAAACATTTTCCTCAAAGCTGAAGCAATAACAGCTTACGCATATTTTCCATGTGTGGGGGGTTTTTTGTGTCTGTGAGCTGCTGAGACTGCTTTCATTAAAGCAAATTTGAAAAACCCACTTCCCATATGAATCAGAGTTTCATATTTAAACTGCAGGATTCCTCATTTGATGCTTTACTTGTTGATTGAATTAATATGGATGTTTAGCAAAGGTGGGCCAACCAAGAAAACAGAGTAAGAGGACAGAGAATACATGACAAAACAGAAACAGGGAAAAGCTAGACTGAATTCGCATAGTGCCAGAGCAAAGAGATACAACATGAAAACGTGTACTTTTTTGTCCCCTTATTTCCATCAAAATCAATTTGCGACATGCTTCCATGCCCTATGAAGTAAACACAAACTTTGAGGCAGGTCTGTGAGAACAACCTTGCTTAGAGCCACTGTCAGAAGTGATAAAAGACAAAGTACACGAGTTTCAGCTGTAGTGGCTGTTCTTGGCACTGTCAGTGTACATCGTTCAAAAATCTGCATTAGTGAAGCCAAGTGTTTACTTAAAATGTCCTTGCAGCTGATACTGTAGCTTTTTTGTCTGTGAGCTACATGGTGGGCACACTCTCAGAAAGATGGTGGGGTGGGTGGGAAACTGGGTGGTAAGGCTGGTGCTGCAAAACAAGCCACTTACTGTAGCTGGGTCACAGGGACCAGGAGAGTTCCTCATAAGGTGACACTGACAGAACTGTGAGACCCTCAAAAAACACAGCAGGAGGGTACAGACAGCAGATATGGCACCCAGACCATGGGTTCGGCATCCCTGCATATAGAGCTGAAGGGCTGAACGGCAGCTCTAGACTCCATTCCACCCCATCCCAAAGCTATAATGAGCTCTACATGTCAAGACCTCACTTGTAGATGCCCAATGTTTGCCGGACACCCAGAAGATTAAGGCACTTCTGAAAATGTCTCAGTCAGGATCTTTTAGTAGCCAGTCTTTGCCTTAGGTATGAGCTTGGTACAATTGTTACCTTTGAATGCTTCTCCCATTGCAATAGAAATCACTCTACTGACTCAATTTAATAGGATTTGAACTTGCTGCTGTTTTCTGCCAAGAAAGCAGAATCTTTTAGCTTTCTGTGCACAGGAACAGAGATGTTAAAATTAGCCACAAGCAGTACATTGCTCCCTGAATACAAGAGAAAGGTACTGCAATTTGCTGCACAAAGGCAATTAGTTAAAAAATGAATCGAGAAGCAACAGATTTAAAGAAAGTGTTCTCTGGTTTGCCAAGACAACTATCATGTACGCAAACATCACACAAATAGCAAAATGTGTACGTCCAGGTTTTGTTTGAGAACCCCTGTAAGGTCACAGCAGATAGCACTGTTACTAATTTCAGCATCTTACAACCAGCACTGAGATGCTTTTTAAGTTGTGAGACACAGAGCACAGAGAAACACAGGTCACTTTCTATGTCTCTTATTTTTACTGCTGGTGGAGTGGCCATTTCAGCTGTTAGTGCTTCAGTTAATCCCTGTCCCATTTCTGAAGCCTTTGGAGGAGCTGAGTAATTTCCACCAGTGCAGCAGGTTCTAAGCAATCTTTAAAGAATGAGGAGGTAGAGAAGAAAACACCCTCAGAGTTCCTGCTCAGTTGGATTCTGTTCAAACTAACTGTGAGACATAGCTACAAAACCAGACTTTACAATATCCCAACTAGGTTGTTTCTGCTTCCCATTCCTAGGCTAGCAGAGGGGCCTGAGCTAAGACATTCACATGTCTTACCATGTTGGGAACTGGGGACAGACTCTGAAACTGGAAGTGTGCAGTGAGGACACTGAATTCTATCTCTATGTGCTGGTTCAACTTGCTAATCTGCAGAAAAATGAGCCCAGCTAAAAAGAATAGGTTGGAAAGGTGTTGAGGGCCAGAGCTCACATGAAAACAGCTTGGTGTATCCAGGACAGGGGTGGTAGAAAGAAGCAGAGGGAAGGCCAGGAGCGGGGACTTTCCACTGGGGATAGCACGCTGCTAATGTTGGTGCAGGCATTTACAAAACTGTAGCACTGCTGTGTGTAAAGTCCTAAGTGTTCTTTCTCTCCCCCTCTCCCGAAAGCAGCAGATATTTTTAAAATGTAAAAGTATTTAGAATCATGAGCAGAAGCAGAATTTATTAGGACTGGTAACTGCTTTTTGTCTTCCTTACAGACAAGTAGCTCTGTGAGCAGCAGATCCCATGAGCACCCTCATCTCAGGGCTTCCTTCTGCCATGGGCACTCAGAGGTCTGATAGGCTCCGAGTTCTGGGTCCTGAAGCCTGGAAACCTTCTTGCTGCCTTCTCCCTTCTACCTGACCACCTGCTTTCAAGAACTTAAGACACTTAATAAACTCTAGGCCACTGTCAAATTTGGTAGAAACACTCTGTGAGTTCATAAAAGATTGGTTTCACCATGTGGAAGAAGAGATGAACAATTAATACAGTCTGTCCTAATGCATAATGACTTTTTTCATTAGGAGGCAGGTCTAACAAAAAGATATAAACACGCTCCTGCTCTATTACCAACCATTTACAGGCTAACTTAGGCTTCTGGTTTTATAGCTGTACGCACAGAATTACTCTGATTCACCAGTTAACTTCAGCAACAGTGAGGAATAACCTGAAGCACGAAACCAGACTGACATATACACACCACCTAAGTACTGCAGTTCTCTAACTAGCAGGCAAGAGTGCATGTTTATCAGAAGCAACGGGGGCAGCACATATTAAGTCTTTGAACAATTCCTCACTTGTGTCTGGAAAATTAAAACATCTGAAATAGTAGGTTAGGAGTACAGTACAGCATGTCTTAATTTTCTCTTTTTAGTAGCACACAAGAAATAAGAATATTTTTATATATCCTAAAAAAAGGGTACTCGGCTGTCTGAGGTACAGCATTTTCACAGGACATTGCTAATCTAACAAACATCACAGAGTGAACAAAGCAAAATGAATTTCCTTTGTTACTGACTACTGTTACATTACAGTAAAAGAATTATAAATCTGAGTTCATTTTGTTCAGCCATTGTTTTATGCCTACTTTTGCATTCTATTGGATTAGAACAGATTAATCTGTTTGTGTTTTCTTTCTAGACACTTTTCATGTCCTGGCTCAGTAACAAGGCTCCATTTCAAAAAAAGAACAAAGTCTCAACATCTTCTATAATTTCTTCCTTCATGCTACAGTTGCTTTAAAAAAAATAAAAATCTTAACAAGTTTAATATTTGGACTTATACTAGCTGGCAAAGTAAATGTCTCAGTAAATGACAACACTTCTTCAGAAGTTGTCTTCAGCCCATTTTTTAACATTTTGCACCACTGCATTGCCATAGGCCCCAGATCATTTATTCTAGCTAGTTAGCTGAATTCCTGCTTCTACCTCTGCATTGACTGTTCTGACAGGAAAACCTGCTATTGCCAACAGATAACCAAGATGTGACAATGTTTAAAAAAAAGCTTTATGAACCCTCTCCTGACAAAACAGACTGCACCTCCACTTGCCACCTTGCTGATCAGGGCAGCACTGTCTCCTGTGAAAGCAGGGAAGCCAGTCCCAGGCATGCAGCTTCTCCTAACTGTGAAGTGGGGGAACTTGTGCTGTCACACCCCAGCAGGTGCTCAGCCACTGGGGCAAACCAGCACTCTCTCCTGGTCTGACCTAAGGGCTCCTAAGAACACAAAACTCCCCCAGGCAGCCTGCTCACCTTCTGTCCTTAATCAAGTGGATTGCTGGCCTTTCATTTCACCAGCTGGAAGCCAGCAGGCAAGTCATGGGAAGCTTCCTCCCCAGCAGGTCCCAGTTTGTGTTGTTCCAGTCCTAGGCTGGGCTGTAGCAGGAAGAGGGAAATGGCTGAAACTCTGTACTTAAAGAGGGGTGGGTTCACCTCCATGCCATCGCAGGCAAACCATCTATCCTACCTTCCAGCTGCAGACTAAAGATGACTGCTTTCATCGGCTGTTTCCATCACAACTCTCTTCCAATGGTCACCAAGACCTGGCGCAATGGGGCCATGCTATTGTTTGGACTCTCCCAGTCCTACCCTCATACAGATAACAATAACAACAACTGGAAGCAAAGGCATTCTTATGCTGGGTCGCTTTAAAAACCTGTGCACCAAATAGAAGCGTTCTCCAGTAGATTCAGTGGGATTTCCTGCAGCACATACAGCAGCGCACTTTTACCCACGGTAACTGGCATTTGCACTAGCCTGCTTTCTGTGAAGATCAATCCGATTCTTTCCTAATAACAACAGAGTCATCTTGGATGACAGGTATTAGCCAATAAATTAATTAAACATACTGATAGAAATTTTGGGAAATAATATTCTAGGATAGCAACACAAACCAAACTGGACAAGCAGACCCAGAGAAAAGTGAGTGACTTGCCCAGGAACGTGTCTTTACAGTATTTAACGGTAGCAAGTTTTATTCTGATACAGGGCAAGGAAAGAAAATCATAAGAATTACACACTCAGTCTAGAAAACACAACAACCATGTCCTGTTACCATTTCTGAAAGTCATTAGCTCCTTTCCCTGTGAAAAGTAACACTGAAAATTCCCCACGCTCTAGCACAGTAATGGCAGCAATTCCTTGGCATCCTGTTCATGGATCACTGTCAACTTTCTGAATGCACTCTGGGCTACCACATTGCCTTGTAACACCAACCTTTTAAGGCAGCATAGCTTTGCGAGCTGCTAGTGATCTGTGAAGCATAGCTGAGAATCACTGCTCTTGATAACATGACTTCAGCAAATCTCGAGTGGACTAATGACAGAGCTGCCTACACCCAAGGTCAAATGGTTCTGCTGGCAACAATTTTGGTATTTGATTTCTAAGGCTGAAGCAAGTGGAATGATGACGAATCCAGTACTTCTTCACTTAGAGGTCATTCACTTAAATATCAAACCACTAACTTCAGCTGTAACTCCTGGGATTTGACTCAGTGGTTCAGTCTGGAGTGCCTTGTAGCAGCAGTGGCAGCCTTGAGGAAAGCGATGAGCCTTATCCTAAGCCTTCTCCTGGAATCACATTGCACAGTAACAAGGAATTCCTGGCACTGTGGTACAGTAAACAGTTCTCCCATGTCCAGGATATAACACCAGAACAGATGATAATAAATAAGCCTCTTCAACAGGGCTGTGAAAAATGATCCATGACATATCTGTAGCATAGCAAATGTCATCTCAGAACAGGCTTGTCTGGATGCCTACAGGAGAGCACCAACTGTCTGGCTCAAATTCACAGCCTACTCCTGGTATGGCGCTGTGAGCAGATTGGTGACTGACTAATTCCGCACAGCAGTTCCCTACCTATGGAGCGCTCTTTCCAGCTATTAGCATCACAGCGTATCAAACGGGCTGTCACAAACCTGTTTATCACCCTTTCCCAAACTCCGGCAGGTATCCAGCAGCAACTATTCAGTATGGATCTAAGCACACGGTAAGTGTTAGCCCTCTGGTAGGCTGGACCAGTGCATCTTATGCAGGACAGAATTACAGCCCTCATGTACCGAGATCACTACAGACATGTGGGATTAGAAGTGCAGCTTGTTACATAAAAATCTCCCTTCATGTTGCCTTTAAGAGCTGTTCACAAAAGCCATCTCCAGCCTGGTGAGACCATGTTTCTTTCTACAGGCAGTGGAGAAGTGACCCCAATGGAGAACAACGTCATCAAAAACAGAAGCCCGAAAAACTGAACTGTCCCAGAGGCCTCCTGTCTATTCACTGCTACGGAGCCTTTGCAAGTACTCCCTCATTTTATGCTGCCAACTCCTAAGACTTTATTAGGAATCTCAGAGTATTCGATATTTCTCTTGAAGGCCCTTTTCCTCAAGTCATTTAGTTTTCCAATAATCATATATTTTACCAAATACATACATACATATATAATTATTATAAAATACATATGCCTTGCTGGAGAAAACTTGGAAGTGTGAAGTCCAGAGATTAAAAAAAGTGGAGAAATCAAAAGGCAACATAAAACAAACAAGAAAGTACCACAGCTTTTTTAAAGCCAAGCTCATAACACGTCATGCCTTCAGCATACTAACTCTGTTTTACTGCAACAGTCTAAGAAGTAATTTGAAATTTGCAAATAGAATACTTACATTTGCCTTGTGTCTTTTTCAAAAGATTTTTTAATAATATGTTTGGTTTTCTCAAATTCCCACATTTATCAGAATTTCATTTTATTTGTCACTTTAAGACAAAACTAGCTTTTGACAGCAGGGAAAACTCTGCCTCCTTTAAATATCTACACACGTAAGAATTGTAATCAGTTTTCCCAAAACATTACAAGCATTGCCAATGACTGACACTCACAGCTGCTTTAAGTAAAAGGGATTTACAAAAGGTGTAAAACTCCATTCATTCTCAACAAGCATCCAGTAAAATGACCATTCCAGAAGCCATTTCCTTATCTTTAAGGTTATGTCTAAAATTCTGGATGTTGTTCAGAGAAAGAAGCAGTATTAAGAACATGCTGCCTTGTTAGTCAATGATTCACCCAACATTACATGCATTTTTTAGGTCAGTTCCTATTTTCCTTCACCTGGATAATATTAATGGAATTCCTCGTCTGCTGCTGTGATCACTAGATGAAAAGAGGGAAGCTGCTCCAACAATTTAGAATCATTCAGTTTTCCAAAGGGATGGATGATTCAATACCTGAAGTTTACCCTAAAACCACTACATTTGAGGTAAAGAGGATTTTATTTTTATTTCACTGTTACAGCTCTTTGAACTACCTCACACTGGATTTTTAAAAGTTAATGCACATAACTAGTTAACTCACATGTTCTCTGGTAAGAGTGAATTAATGGAATTTATATTTAGCTCTTGGAAGAAATTTCACAAGGGGATACCCCATACTACAGGCAGGCATTCAGCCAGTAGCAGTAACTTGCACAGCATGGGAACAGGTCTCCAGCTCATGATCTGCAGACAAGGAATTGGCACTTCTGGGAATGCCATATCTTGCCCAGGCACGCAAGTCCTAGACTCTCTCGGTTACAATCTCCTCTTTGTCTGGTAGAGCTTCAGGTTACAACATCAAGAGTTTTCTAACTTTCTACATCACCAGAGGAGGGGAGCAAAGGGATAACCTGTACATACAGGAGTTCATGAGCTGTTTTCCTGACCCCGTGTGCTCTGTATCTCAAATGTTGTACAATAAAGGACCCCTAGGACATGGACCACAGGACATAGAGGAGATGAGGATATAACACAAGCTCTCTCTTCTGCTCTGTATTTTTCACATATAAGTTCTGTAGTATTTTGAGAAATAAAAAAATACCCATTTTACTTGACATCCTCTGTGGACCACACTAGTCTGTTCTGCATACCAGTGGCTCCTTCTATTACGAAATTACTCAACACACATTCAGTCTACATTTTCTTACGTTAACCTATTGATCTTTCTCTTAGTCCCAGCCTCTGGTTCATACAAATCACAGCCTACTGGTTTTTGGCATTAAAATCTGAAGATGATTAACAGAGCATTCATGTAATCAACTTTCAGCTATTCAAAATGTATACAGGGACATTTTGTTTTCTGTTACTTTTCCTAGACTCATTGTTATGGTGAATAGCATTCTTTATTTACCCTCAAAAGAAGGATGAAGAGTCTCCCAAGGGGAAGAAACAACTTCCTAACACAAAAATAAAGCACTAGAGAATACAGGCCTGGCCCATGTATAAACAGATAGACATGACATGTAAGGAACAATGGGAAAATGCTTTTTCCCTTGGTAACTAAAGGTCACAAGCAGTGGCGTATACAACTCCAGTTTTTCCCCCTTTCCAAGGGGAAAACAGAGGAAGCTTTTATCTCCAGTCAAGTCCCCAAACACATTGTTTGATCTTATTGTACTACTTGAACCCTACAGTAATCTGTGACAGATAACATAGTTTCCTTGCACCTGTACACACTTATAGCAGCAAGACCTTGTTGATTGTCACATAATTAGTTTACCCATATTCTAAATTGGTATATACCCATAACCTAAATTAGTATTCTTCATACCACTGGTTAATATATAAACCTGACACACAAATACACAGAGAAAGATCTGGAGTAACTGGTAAATACTTGGTCTGCTTAGCCACAGTGGGCTTTGGGCCGCCACAGCTGTAGGACTGTCTACATGCAAGTTAAAGACGCCTGAAAGGTTAAAGTGTGTATATACCATGTCAGACAGCGCCGCTATGAAAGAAATTATGGCAGCTCCACATTTGTGGAAACATGAGTTTCAAGACAAGGCTATAATCCCCGTACGGAAGTCCTCCAAATTGGCAGAGTCACTTAAGCAGCTGGCTGCAAGGGTGAGATTTCGTTCAAGATTAAGGCACTTAACATGCAGTAAGTGTATGAATTCCTACTACAGTCAAAGAAGACCTACTCAATACAGTCAATGAAGTTTATAGGACTATTCTGCTGACAGCTCAGACATGTCTACTCCAAGGTAAACCAAATCACTTGATTCCATAAACTGCGTTGACTTAACTTTCATTGATTACAATGGAAACTGAATGAGAACATTACTTTGGTTCTAGGAATTTATACATAAGTATCTACAGTTACAGTAGTTCTCTAAAAACCTCATCTAGAGGTTTGACCTGGGACAAAATTCTGCTCCAAATGGCAGGAGGAACTCCACATGGAAGATGATTTGCTGAACCAAAGGCTGCATCAGGATTGCAAGACTTAACATTTGGATGCACACAGCGAACAAAACCTGTGGGACCATTGGTGAACAACTCACTGCAGATGTTGGCTGCACCACTCCAAGAGACATAAACACTGGAAACTGCTTGCTTCCAGAAGACTCTGGTAAAGAGGCACTCACATGAGTGACTTTATTCAAAGCAGGGTTCTGAACATTTCCATAGCTGCTGTGTTTGGCCACGCTGACTTAGACTGGCAGTCTGGTCAAAGACGGACCAAGAGTCCCATAGATGCCTTCAGATGCATGCAGCTGTGGGAATGCAACACTGGGCACTCAGGTCCAGTGAACTGCTGGAGGCAGCCTCAGGGACAACACACCTTTTATCTTCACTAGAGCAGCACGTGTATAAGCCTGCAATGTGTGAACACCAGCTCTGCACCTTGCTCACAGCTGCACCTACACCTACTGCTCTGTGACGATAACGACAGTGGTTCTGACCAGAGGTCCCAGCTGCTGGATTCACAGTGCTACCCATAACTGCAGTCCCACTGAAGCACCAGGATCAGTATTCTAAAGCATCTGAGTAAGCCAGGGATTACTAGATCTAGAAACATACAGGAAAAGATCAGGAGATGTATTTGAATTAACTGGTTCCTCCTCTTCCTTTCCTTGCCAATCCCCTTCTTGCAGGAGAACATGTCATCAGCCTGATAATTACAACACCCACATCCCTATTACCATAAGAAAAAAAGCAAGGTAGATGCCCTTTATGTGCCCTTTCCAAGTCCTCTGCACATTTCATGCTACTCCCCTAGACATAATGGGCCAGAGTTAAACTGTTTCCTAACCTGATGACTTTGTGACAGCCCACCGCAGACACTGTCTGCAAAAGCCTTTTCCCTGCAACGCGGCGGAGCCAGCCTGCAACAGATCTATTCATAGAGCAAGCGAGAAAAACCTTTTCGGGATTGGAGGCTCCTAGGTGAGCAGCTACAGTAACTGATCCAAATGTTTCCCCTGTATTATATGATCAGCGAGAATGTGTGTTTTCATTTGAATTTTCACCCTTTGGTTTTCTGCATCTGGTAAATACTGGCAAAGTAAATGTTAAGATGTCAGCTTTCTCTCCTAAGAAGTGATTGACAGTCCCTGAGTGCTCTGGGCTTTTTATAACCAATGTGACTGACAGCCTTTAAGTGGAAGCAGTTCGTGCAAGTTTCAAATGTTAGTCGTCTGCACGAATAAGAGGGAATATTGGCTTTTCTTGTATCTATCTAATGGCATTTCCTCCTGCGCCAGCAGCCGCTCTAAACCCTCAGTTGTTAAAAGAGGAGAAAAAAATAAGTCTGTGTTCTCTGCTCTGCACACTTCCAAAGCTGAGTGTAACAAAAGGCAGAATAAACCAATGCCTCTGTTTTAAGTCCTTGCATTTGAAAGCAGTTCAGCAAACAAATAATTTCTCTTTATATCAGGCTTAGCTAAAAGATGATGGTGTCTTGTATAGTAATATTTCTATTCAATTTATTTTCAAGCACTCTGCACCAAAAAGACTTTCAAGAAATCCAACAGTATTACTCTGTCAGTGCACCCAATCAAAGTGTTAGTAACCATGCTACTGAGTCCAGGATATCTCTTGCCCTGCCCCTCTTAAAACTATAGAAAATATATACACTAAATATTAGACATAAAATTTAATGTACATATCAGAAATGTACATGCTACTTCTCAAATAAATGTGCCAAAATTAGCTTCTTGTACAGTTCTCCATTTGAAGTCCGAGCATAGATAAAAGTAAAAATAGGGCATTTAGTGAATGAAAAATTATTTGATTAAAGGCACCTACTTTTACTTTGCAACAAGCAAGCAATTTAAGTGCTGTTAATAAGCACATTTCAGCTGTGAGACAGTAACTTGTAAAAATGTTGCTGGCCCCTCTACCCAGCAAAGAGACTGAAGTTTTTAACAGTGCTCATTTACTGAAAAAGTTTCCCAGAAGGGATTTGAAGTAGAAGGAGTTGAAGGACAACCTGGTTTTCAAAGCTACAGAAATATCCATCATTTCATGTATACTTCTACACTGAAGGACTTGCATTTTGTATTTCTTCTACACTGTGTAACTCTGGAAATGTTTTCAATGTGAGCACTTCAGTTTGAATCAATCAAAAGACAACTTGTGCCTTCTGAATAAAGTAAGGGGATAGAGGCTTTACATAAAGGTAGGCCACTCAAGATTAAAAAGCCCATTACCACAGAAAAACCAAAGAGTGAGATCCCTTCGTCCTTACCCATCATGACAAATGTCAGGTGAAGGTGCACTCCCTTGATTCTTTCATTTTCCAACACACAGTGCTCAGCACCCCTATCACCCCTATCCAAAAGTCTACACGCTGCCTGACAGCAGGGAAGGCACAGGCTGAGCCAGCAGCCAGCAAGACAGAGTCACACCATCCCTAGTGCTCTTCTTACCTGACTGACACAGCCTTGCAGCTCATGTGGATGACGCAGGGTACGTATGAGAGAGACCTGCTCTTCAGTTCCCTCACAATTTCTCTTTGCTGAAAGGCACCTCTGCCTAGAAATCACCTTGGGGGCTCAGGAAAGGGAAGCTGCAGTCAGTGAAAACAGTAGGGCACTATTTAGATTTTGTCACGCCATCATAAAAAGATTTCTGTTGGGATACGGAATGGACCTTTCCAAACTTCTAAACAATGCATTCCTCTTAGTGGAGAGCCTTTGGCTTCCTACAAAAGAGGAGCCAGTTGTATACAAAGTGATATTCACCTCACTTTTATGGCTAAGGCACAAGATTTTTAGTTACCTTTTCTTGTTCAGTTACATGACTTCAGTGCTTTTTTTTTTTTTTTTAAGGAATCTAAGTAGCCAGCATTCGTTAACCGTACAACATAATGTACCTCAGAGAGTAATACAATTTCCTCTTCAGTTTCTCATTTTTCTCAACTTCAACGCAGTTGTGTAAGATTCTCCCCTCTCCAGAGGGCAGACAATAATCAGGTTAGGTTGTTATCTTTATGACACTGACCTTAAAGTTCACTTAGGCTGGTGGGGGAGGATGGGAGAAAAATTTTTCTTAAGTCCTTTCCAGTACATTTTTTACTGTTGAATATACCTAAAAATAGAAAGTGGACAGAGATTATTAATTTTACCTCAAACTTTCAGTGTGAAAAATAAACAAATTACTGCCCAGCAAACTTTAGAAAGATACTTTAATCTTTAGTATCAACTGTGTTCATTCATTTTCTTTCTTTTTAGAAAGAAAAAATTTTATCCTGAAAAAGATTAGAAAAGAGACAGAAAAATAGTTTTATTTTCTTTAAAGAAAATAAGTAAAGTCACTTAATCCTCTTAAGATAAAAACTCCTCTAAGTTTTTAAGAGCAGTGCTTTATTTATACTGGTTTTAGGTACTATAAACAGTTAAGAATTTTTGTGTTTCCTCAGAGTAATTGACTCAAACATGTGCAGCAACATCTGTTAATCGAAGCCACATTATTTCCTGGTAGTGTTTTCTTTATATCTATGTCTTCCAGGCTGCAAATTACAGCCCAAACTGAGCTAGTGAAAGTTCTACAGAACTTCAAGTTATTTTCTCAAATTTCCAAAACCTCCCGCTCCACACAAACAAGTGGTAGTAAAAGATGAAAAAGTGTATCTGCACTTGAATGGTTTAAAAAAAAGGAAAAAGGAAAAATTTCCCATGGATATAAGCATTTCAAGTTTCTACATCAAGTAATTTGAATTTAGGATACTTTTAAATTCCTTCCTCCTCAAACTGTTCACTTCACCACTAATATGCACCACCTGCATTTTTAGAGGCTGGAAACCCAGGATTAGATCTGACAGCATGCATTTGCTAAAATAACACATTCATATACTTTACTTGTTATATTAGCTAAGATTTAGCTAGCAGTGATTTATTCCAGAACATTGCACTTGGCATCTGCTAGACACACTGAATACTGCTAAGGTTAGCTACACAGGAGTTTTCCCTGACTCCAACCTCCCCTCCAGGAGAATATTATTAAGATGAGGAATCCATACTTTGTATTAGGCATATGACTATTACAATACAACCAGCAAATAAATTGCTCTTCTGGGATTACTTCCTTATCCCTCCAGTAAAATAAAGAATCCCTAGAGAACATATAATGTGAAAAAATAAAGATAATTCTAGATTTTCACAAAATTCCTCAACTTAGTGTAACAAAACTTGAGCTACAGGAAAGTCAGCGAGCTGGTGAGCTGCAGAGTATGAATTCCTGAGCCATGAAATGGGAGAAGATAATGTTTTTCAAGCCCAGCGATGCTGGTTTCTAAAGCTGAGACTTTCACCTTCATATAATGAAGCTGGAAGAACAGGTTCCAGCTACTGCACTCAGTAAGAGGAGAACGTCCAAAGAGATGTGGTATAAATAAACATGGAGTGAAGAAATTTGCCTTTGTTTTGTGGTGTGGCCATGCACTGCTGCACAGGATGGTTCCATACACCCCCAAGAATGTGACTTTGGAGGAATGTAGGTTTATATACCCGGTATCTGTCAGGTACTCTGAATAGAGCATGTTATCATTTAGTTTTGTTCCAGTTTTTAACGACGAAATTAACTTCATTCATCAGACTGGGTTTTGTCTGGTGTAATCTGGTATTGTTCACAGACAGTGACTTTTCTGCATGACAGCGGGGTTACAAAAAGGCTCTGTGTCCTTCCTGACTCAGTGAAGAATATGTTGGTAGGGCTGGAATGAGTTGGCCTGTTTGGAACTGCTCAGAGACCATGGGATTACACGAAGAATGTCTGTAGTGACTCAGAGATGTTGTGCTTGCAGAGGCAGTTGGGACTAACCTTTCTTTGGTGAATGCCTGGTGATGTGTTTAAGGTGCAGAAGGGATTAGGGGAAATAATCTTAGGTTAACAAGGGATGATCTGGAAAGTTCAGCAACAAACACTGGCAGTTTACAACCTTAACAGGAAAGATTTTTTTTCCCCAACCAGCTATGTTATGTAAAATAGAGAGAACATATAAATAATTCAAAAAGGTATTAGAAAGCTAGGATTTCAAACCACTTGGGTATTTTTTTTAAATGTTCCTGCTTCCCTATTCTCTTCTGTTTTACATATCCCAGATCTGTCATATCTGTAAAAAAGGAAATAAGCGTAAAAAATTCCTATCCTTTGGGAAAAAATTGAGTTAGTGTAATGTAATATTCTCTAGCTAGCCGTCAACAGCTATAACAACTGCTTAGCTGTAATAGCTTCCTGATCCACTTTTCGAGGAACTCATTCTTGAGCTGACATTTCCTAATGACAATACCTAGGCTCAGGGCCTCTAGAACTTAGTTTTAAAATGGTAGATAACTTTAGCTTGGTTACACTTTGACAGAACTATGAATTACATACAATTAAGCCCCATGAACTGGATGCAGTGATTATTACAAGGTCAAGCTGTCTCTGTAGAGTTACATTTCCTTTACTATGCATCTCCATTGAAGATCAAGGGTTATTTTAAAAAAATATTCTGGTGAGCCCTCAATCCCATGGTGATATGAACAAGACTAGGTACACACCTCCAAATTATAGCTCAAAGAGGCCTGTAAGTCACATAAGTTATCACTGCACCCAGTTCACATCTTCAAATTTGTATTCAAAACTATAAATGCTAGGAACAACCTTTATTCATTTATTTTTCTTGTTGCTCATGCCATGGCAGTGGATCCAAGAACATGTTTTGTTAGTAGGATCTATCCTGCCAGAGGCTAACTTACATTTCTTAGGTACCCAAGCTGGTCTAGTAGAAGACATCAGAACCAAAAAGCTTCTCCAGAAAATGAATGATAGGTGTAAAGAAGGTGGCCTATTTAAGCACAATACCAAAGCAGAGGGATAAGAACAGAGCCAGGAGGGAAGGACAGAGTTAACTAAACCCATCTAGAACTGTCAGAAGAGAATCATGTGCTGTTCTGGATTAGCAGAAAGACCTGCAGTCTCACGAGGTAAAAGGCTAAGGAAATTTGGGTCAGAACAAATGTAGTCAATTAGTTAAGAGAAAATGGCTCCTTGGCCTGAGTGTGGACAGGAAGAAACTTTAACTGAAAATGCCTTCTTTGGCTAGACAAACTAACTGATGTTTAGAAACCAAGCTAAGGAAGCACTTTGGTCTCAGCTTAACACCGTCCCTGTGGGTAGCCCCATTTGTTTATTTTGCCTTGAACCTTCCAACAACCCCTTTGCACAAATCATCTGGTCTACAAACTCTTGGGCACTGTCCTCTCTTCAACCACAGCTTTCCGGCTCCTTCACAAAGCTCCAGGCCTATCATATATCAACCTGCTTGTCATAAAGCCTAACAAGCTCTTTCAATAGCTTCCTAACACTTCAGAGTTACTGAGCTTTTAATGCTTCCTCAGCCTTACTTAAAAGAGGCTGGTACTGGAAAACCTAATATATTCAATGTGACAGGGCTGGGTTTACAAATATACGTATCTGGTTTCTATTGACATTTAAAAACAATGTGAGTGACAAAAATGTAATTGTTCCTAAATTATGGAAACAAGGAGCCAGGCATACTGAATGAACTTTTTTTGAACCTCTATTCATTTGACTTCAGATTTTGGCAAAGAGTTTTGCTGGTTTCTATTTTATCCTAACCAGTTTATCCATGTTCCAGACTTTATATGTTCTGTGGCTGTAAAGCTTTCCTGTGGAATTTGCCCATTGCCACAGAATTGTGCTGGAGAAATCCAGCTCGGCTCTGAAAAATAAGAGAATTTTCTTGTGCTCACATGTACAGACAAAATTGAGAACATGCTCCGAGCATATGCTGACATAGCTTGCTCTCCATCGTGTTTCAGGCTGCCTCAAATTGCAATTCTGAAAGGCGTGAACTACCTCATAATCTCAGTTGGGGCTGGAAGGATTTCCCTCTTCCAGTCTTTAGTCTGCTGATTTGCACTGTGGCATGGAAATTTGTCATTTTTGCTACCAAATTCCCTGTTTTACCGCAGTCTAATGCTTTGTTTCCTTTCTCCTGACTTTGCTAAAATCCACCTACACAACTGCCGCTTTCTTTCTAATTGCAGTGGGCACAAATTGAAATATAGGGTACTCCATTTAAACACCCTTTTTAGATAAAACTTTTTCTGCAGGTATGATTGGACACTGGCACAGGTTGCCCAGAGAGGGTCTGGAGCCTCCATCCTTGAAGACACACAAAACATGACTGGACAAGGTACCTGGGCACTGGGTGTTGACTATTTCCAGTGGTCTCTTTTCACCTCAGCTACTTTGCAACTGGCTGAATTTCTACATGGAGGAAGATGTTTGCTGTATTTTAGCATTTGTTCTGCCTGCACTGTTCCACAGTCCTCTCCAGCAACCACCCAGGGACCCAATGAGCCTCTACTGGCCAAGTCCACAGGCGTCAGCTTACCAATCCATACACTGCCCTACTGCAGCTGGAAAATGATACATCAGCAACGCCCTAGAAAGAAATTTTCCTGTCTATATGGAAGGGTGCTAAGGGTTCATCAGAATCGCCCCGGTAGGAAGCAGAGAGCTGCCTTCATGAATATCTGCCATCTCTCCAGCTGAATGAATTCACAGAGAGCAAAAAAAGCTAAAGGAACAAAGATGAGTTTTGGTGCAGAAAGATTAGAGGAGACTCAGATGTAGAAGAGGTGATGTTTTGGCAAGGAATCTATGAGTCAACAAGTCGTGTTCATACCATGACTTCCACAAACAGCTGTGTTGACTGGATCAATTTCTGGTTCTTCCTACCTCCCAGTACAGCAAAGCAATGCTGAGACTCGTGTAAAATAACAGGAGGCACTTTATTGCCCACTTTCAGCTGCACTATGCCCACTCTCAATACATCTATTCCACCACTGTTATATTTTGCCTTAAACAAAGGTGGGATTTTGGTCGGACAGATTTAACCATCTCAAATTTAGGTACTTAATATCAGCTAGTCATCCAGGCTCCCCTTAGAACAAATTAAAACAAGCAGATGTCTCAGAAAACCAAGATTTCCCTTCCCAGAGTAAGTATCTGAGACAGGTGAAAGAAACAGAGGTTCAGGGAAGGTTGTTGTGCATCTAGGTTTCCTTTAACATCAGTGGACAACAACTTTTAGGTACCAAAATTTGGTTCACGAGCTTCCTATGATGGGTACTCACCTTGTCATTGTCACAACACTACAAACAAACAAGGCATTCCAAGTTTAGTAAACTACCACATTACATATTTTTAAACTACCCCACAACACTGGTTGTCTGAAGTGGAACAATGAAAAATGAAAAGCCTATTAGCAATTAAATATTTTAGTCCATCTTTGAGGAGCCCAAACAAATGGTCTGGTATCTCCTGTTGGCTGTAGGTGGTAAAAAGAGAGCAGAGGCTGGTCACCCCATTTTCGGTCATTGTCTAAGAACAAGCAGGTAGGGATCAGAAAGTACTTTAGAGTCACCATCAGGAGCTTCACAATGGACCAAAGAAAATTAAAGATATACTTCATTAACAACTGGAAATGAACCGGGGGTGGGAGTGGTGAAAATCAATCTTCAAAACCATTAAGAAATGAAAGCTACCTGTGAGATACCGTGACAGCAAAATTCCAAAATTGAATGAAGCATGAAAATTGCTTGGAAGAGTAGGACACAGGTGGGAGTCAGAAATCTTTTTGCCTAATTTTGTCTCTGATGCACTGAAATGACTTTGGCAGATCTTTTATACCCCTTGTGCCTCTGTATCCACATCTGTAATTCAGATCACAGCTAACCTGGTAACATTTACCCGACAAGGACACAGAAAGGCTTGAAAGCTGAGATCCACGATGTGGCTTAGGAAACACAATTATTAAAAACATGAGCACTTGGGAGATGATCAATAACAACTCTGAACAGTATTTTAGAATTTTAAAATCAGGAAGGGCTCAAACAGCTGGAACTGAAGAAGTGTGTCCCCAGCTTAATTGCTTCATGGAGACTGGGACCTCTGTTCACTTCCAGAAGCACACACACCGACTGCCAGCAATATTGTGTGTTTAATCAATGCCTAAGCACAAACCAAACAACAACAAAACCAAACTGCCCAGACCTCACATAGCTGTGACTTCTTGCACCTAAACCACAAAGGTCCAATAGTATCTTTCTCTGGTGGGAACAAGTGTCCTGAAAGTAACTAATCCATAGCATAATGAACTACAAGAGTACCAAATGGCCCACGGACACGCAGATGACGGCACAGATAGGAATTCAGCCTTACAGGATGCAGCCTCACTGAGAGATGATGCACTGTGAGCAAGCCGCTCACTGAAGGTGATACAAGGAAATGCTGCAGAATTAATTTACATTCCCACCCTCCTTCAATCATCATCTGTTTCCAAAAAACGAATGTGAAAAAATAAGGTAATTGAGTTACCATAATGAAACACTGCAATATGAAGTGATAGGTAATAATGTCCTTTAAGGACATGAGTCTTCTCATCTAGTTTAAGACCCCGTTCAAGTGCAAAGCTGTCAGTAGCATTAGTGTTAACAAATGACAGCAGGAATTTCATCCCATTTATAACAGGCTGTTTTCACTATCTGATGTAGTTAAGCCATGGGAAACAGAAGAAAGTTACTGGAATTAGTGAGGGTGCATATGTTTCTGGGTTTCTAGGAAGGCTGAAGTATGAGGATTTCACAAATGTGTGGAAACTTTTGATAGCATTCCAGTTGAAACAAACTTGTAACAAACCCTGCAGAGAGGTTCATTCAACAGGATGAGCTAAGCAAGAAAACAGTCAGTTCTGGCTAGCTGCACGGATATTAGCAGCAGCTGTGAACTCAGTAAACAGCCCTGTTTTCTGGTTGTCAAAGAGCTGCTAAAGCAGATGTGAAATACATCAAAAATAGGTCACAAACAAAAAATATACAAGGGAACGCATCAATATGAGAGTGATCTGAAAATAAGTAATGCTGGAACACCTCGGTCGTGTTTATAACCCTGAAGTGTACCCAGCTCAGAGCAGCACCCAACAATAGACTGCTTCATATGGTTCTTATGACAGGACCTTCCACAGACAGCACTGTCTGTGTGAATAAGGGTGCGGGGCTCTCAGCAGATGAAGCATCAGACAGAAGAAAAGGTATTGAATTGCACTCTACTTTCCTTTGGATTAGGTTCTCTGAGAGAGGCTTTCAATCCTGTCTTTCTCCTCACCCCCAATCCCAAACTCTATAATTAACTCAGACTGAGGTATCATAATGAGCCAAGCGTGGAATTTGCCACTATAAACAGATTACAAACTCACTCTGTCCGACAGGCAGCCCTCACGCAATAGTCATTCCCCCAGGGACAGAAATCATCGCCAGCATGGCAATTACATTCCCTCCTTTTTCCTTTCCCTTTCTAAAAGCCCATAGGACCCATTCCTTGTAATTCCCTCATATGGAGATCCACTCGGATCTACTTCTAGGACTCTTGCAGTACTTAAAACACTTAAGTATCTTTACTACCAGGTATATAAAGTAACAAGACTTAACTCTAAAGGGGCAGGTTAATAAAAATAACGTACTTGGGCTATAACAGGACTAAACAAGGCACCTACGTGTCCTGTCATTCCCCCGGCGAGCCTCTGTGGCCTTCACAGCGCAGGTGTGAGACGGTCTTTGGCCAACTGCCTTCAACAAGTTGAGTCCAAGCACCATAGCCCGAAGCAGGCTCAAATACTTCCCACAGTCTGCAGGCGAGGACAGACACTCTCCTTTATCTGATTGCTTTTACTTCCATTACCATGGCAGGTTTTACCCCTCCAAAACCTAAAGACATTGTATAATAAGCATTCATAAGGTAAGACTAATCAGACAAAAACCAAAATAAACAAAACAAAGCTGTTGATATACTCCATACATGGTAAGGTCAATACTTATGTTTAACTGGGAACACAGGTCTTAGCTAAGTATTCAGACACTAAATCCCTTAAGTAGCAATGGCTCTAAAACAGCATTTAACACAAAACCACTGAAGACACTTCATGCTGTTAATGCTTGAGACCAGCAACCAGGCTTCCAGAACTTGTCTTCTCCCCTCCAGAGGAAGGCAGGAGGAAAAAAAAACCAAAACACTCATATCCAACTTAAAAGAAACCCTTTGTGGTTTACATTCAGTTGAAAACCTTTGCTGAAACAAATGTTCATTTTAGCAAGGATTTCTTAGAGACCAGAATCTAGGGTGAAATGTGGGAATTGACGACGAGGTTAAAACTGGCAAGATAAACATAATAACCATTGTTATCAGTAGTTACGTGACAATGCTCAAAAGTTTTTTTTTCTTTAAGCTAGTGAGCTTTTATTATTATCATTCATCTAAGCAGTAATTCAAAAGTAGTCGTACTTCCTAACGCTAGCAGTGTGAATCTTGGAGGCTGAAGCATGGTGCTGCACTCTGCTCTTTTGAAGAACAGTTTTCTAGAAAAGGAGCCTGCAGAAGGAGAACAGAAAGCTGTTACTTTCCTACAAGGACATAAAAGGATTGTTTCATTCTTTCAGAAGAAATTGGGCTACGTACTTGTACTCGTTCTTGGCCAGCTTGTTCCCTCCCCTCCTCATGGGGCAGCACGTTAAACACATTTGGCTGCTGTTCCCCAAGAGCCACGAGTGCTTTAATTCCAGCGGCGATGCGAGTTTGTGAAGCAGCTTGGGCGGGTAGGGACAGGAGCAGATTTAAACTTTTGCTGACAAACCACTTAAGAACATACTTTCTGTCCCTACAGGTTGCAGTTCCTGGGTAAGCTCTCAGTTCCAGAAACAGAGCAATATGCATTTTTACCAAGTAAATATCATGCAGACAAATCAGATGGTAACTATTTCAGAAAACTTGGCATAAGTTCCGTTTACGCAATGCTTTCCAAATGTTCCATATTTGCAGAATAAAAACTCTAATCTTTGTAGTCTGAACTTGTCTACTTGGTTTACTTTTCCTTTTTGGCCTAAACAGAACTTCTATGTATATGACTTCTGGTTTAATACAGCAAACCTAAATAAATCCCAATGAAAAAACTGCCAGCTGACAAGGTTTGGCTCAGAATTTGGGGCTTCTAACACTTGAACTCTATTTTTTCAAGTTGCTTTGAGATGTAATTGGGCTGGACTGAAAACAAATTCCATTAACTTCTTCCCTGAATTTTTATTGACTTAGTGACAGAGAAATCCGTCCTCAAAGACAACCCATAAACTGTTGGTCATCAAACCCTGTTACAGTCAGTTACCTTGTGTGCTGTAATCTGTTGACAGAGTGTTTAAAGTGGTGC
This sequence comes from Falcunculus frontatus, assembly GCA_013398115.1. Lineage (NCBI taxonomy): Eukaryota > Metazoa > Chordata > Aves > Passeriformes > Falcunculus > Falcunculus frontatus. Next base: position 261,038 of record VZRV01005907.1, read on the forward strand.
TTACTCTAAGATTTCCACTAGCTGCAGCATGTTCTGAAAATCTGAAATTACTTACTTCGACTTGCCTGCAATAGTCTGTGTTTGTCTAGTAAAGAAGCATAAGGAAGTGAATGATTAATTACACTCTTCCCAGTAATTTAGAAGTGTTGATGAATGCCAGGAAACATTGTAATGGGTACTGAAAAAACCCCAAAGGCAATACATTGGAAGCCTTATTGTTGCTTTCGATAGATGCAAAATAATTAAGTCTACTAATTAGACACTACCTTCAAAAATAAAAAGTAACAATAGGTACATTTCATGCTGTCCACATTTTTGTGCAAAAATGTGAGCACACACAACTGTAGCCAGCAACTGTTCATCATCACAACCCAGCTGCTTAATCTCAAAATTAGCAATGTACATAGACATACACACAGTCAAATAATTTCTCTTCAGTAGACATCTTTCAGTCTGTCATTCACTAAGCAGCTTTGTGCTTCAAGTGCATTCTTTGGTGAAACAAGCAGAAAATATTTCTGTGTTTCACTGTCGTTTCAAACTAGGAGATCGTGTAAGGTACTTTGTTATGTAGTTCACACACAGATCAGAGGGGAAAGTGGCACATTCAGAAAAATGAAACATGCTACATAGTTCATTCAATTATTTGGAAAGCATTCTAAGCAGTTAATTATGTACACCAAGAATCTGTACAGGATTGGTAAAGTTGAGGATTTTTTCTAGAACAACTCTAGATTAATTTCAACATCATATTTTATATAATTAGTTAGCTTAAAAACTGTACAAAGTCTCATACCTTTACTTAACTACATAATTCTTTACTGTGAGGGTGGTGAGGCACTGGAACAGGTTGCCCAGGGAAGCTGTGGATGCCCCATTCCTGGCAGTGGTCAAGGCCAGGCTGGATGGGGAATTGAGCGACCTGGTCTAGTGTGAGGTGTCCCGGTCCACGGCAGGGCAGCTGGAATGAGATTATCTTTAAGGTCCCCTTCCAACACAAACCATTCTGTGACCCAATGTTGTTTTCAGATTTCCATGAATTTGAACTAACTGATTTTTAGAGTTCATGCTTTAGACAGCTAACAGGAAGACTGGAAAGTTGGAGCCTCAGAACACACACACCCACACACCCACACCCACACCCACATACACACACACACACACCTGCCCCCCCATATATACACATATTTTTATCTTTCTTATCCCTCTTGATTACTTACTAAGATGTTGTGGTTGAAGAACACATTCAGGTAAAAAGTGAGCTTGACATTATCAGGAAACAATTCTCTTTGGGAACTATCAACCATCCATTTCTTTTTGTTCTTTCATCCCCACTCTTCCCCTGCACAGCACTGTTGCTCTGAAGCAGCACCTTTAAGGGGCAAGTTCCAGCCTTTTTCCTTAAGTTTAAAAAAAAAAAAAAAAAAAAACCAAACCAGCCAGCTGCAGCGCCAGAAAAAAATTCATGGATAGTAACAAGCCATTCCCCCATTGCAGCATCTATGCTTGCTAAAATAAGATCCTGAAACCCAAAGTAAAGCACAAGGTATAAGTAGTGAGAGAATGTAACAGGCAGATGTGTTGCTACTCTGAACGTCTATAAAGACAAGCGATTTTTTTAAGCTGCAGAGGAAGATCAAGTGTTGTGCCTGCTGGGTTACACAGCAATACGCCATAGGAAAAAAAAATCATCCAAACATCTGGGATGCTACAAACATCAAGGCAGGGCTTAGCATGTAGTAAAAGGACATGCTAAACAAAATTCCCAGAAAGACCTATGGAGACACATCCGACCCGCTTCAGGGCAAGTACCTTAACTCTGTACATCAGTCACCAGCAGTCCAAAGAACATCCCAGACACAGAGTACAGAGTGATCAGAGATGCTGCCAGTGCACTCCTGGGCAGGACCAACCCAGGCCTGATGGCAGAGGGATGGTAGAGGTGGCCAAAGCAGCACAAAATACCAGCAGGGGACCCAGAGAGAAAGCACAGGGGCTGTGTGCACATTCATGTGTGATCCCTTTTGTACACGTGGAGGCAACATGCGGCTGATCGTGTGCGTCGCTCTGTGCTGCACCTGCTGCAGTGCTCTCACAGCCACAGAACTAGGGGGAAATTACCATTCTATACTCAAGGGACAGATCAGACAGCACATTTTTAATTGCCCCCAGGAAATGTTTAATCCAGCCTGGGAGGTTGAAGAGGCAGATGCATATTGTATTCTCATCCCCTCTGGCTTCAGCAACAGTCTAGCGCCAATGTCCTACCCCACTGCACAGCCTTAAGAGTTCCCAGGGATCAAGCGGCTCTGCCTGAGCTGAAGCCCAGCTAGCAAACAAGGTCCACCCTCCCACACAGAACGAGCACGCAGGGCAGCCAAGAGCAGGAGGAACCAACAAGCGTTAGATCATTTGTAGCTGTCAGCCTTCCCTTTTCAGCAATTACAGATTTACACAGACTGCTTGTTCTGCCCCAAAAGAGCAGAAGTCACTTGTCAGAGCACCCTAAAGTCCAGTTACAACCCAATTAACGTCCTCACCACTACCCCTGTGCAAGACAAGGTAGACCTTCAAGGCAGACACACCAACATGACATCCACTGACCCAGAGTGAGGGAATTTAATTCCCCTCACAGCACATGGATGCTTCTGCTTTGTGAGAAACATGATCGATGGAATTGACTGAAGGATCTCTAAGAGGCATTTTGAATCCTGTCTGGAGAGTGGGGGAACAACCAGTAGCAACCCAATGGGACCCAAGGCTCACACTGCTTACAAGCAAAGTGAATTCCAAAGAAAGAAGCATATCAAAGTTACGTGGTGCTGTAACATTCAATATGAGAAAACTTGCTGAAACTTTTACTAATGCAAAACAAAACAAAACAAAATCATAATTTCCTTTTTAACACGTTAGAGACTAGTTAAATAGAGACAGCGTGCTCCAAGCCCTAACCAATGCTTCATGGCACATGGAGGATAAAGACTCACTTTAGTTTTATCAGATAGTTACTTGAAATCAGGTGACTGAGGAAGAGGCTTTACCTAGGAATAAAAGCTCAGCTATTTTTTCCTCCAATGCAAAACACTGGTGTAAGGATTCCAGCCTAGAAAAACCCCCCTATGCTACAATAAATGTAGAAATGCTCCCAGAGATTTCGTAAGTGCACACTGCAGGCACTCAGAATAGATGTGATCATTATATGTTACGCTGGCAACTACCTGGTACTTGCATTCACTTTAGTGTGGCAAATTGTGGAACACGCGGTTAAAGAGGAGAAAATATAGAGTGAGCCAGAAAGACTGAAAGGATTAGGAAAATGTTAACGAGTAGAAAAGGTTAAAATGGTTGCTTAGTCAAAGAAAGATGAAAGACGATAACAGGTTTCCAAAGTCTAAAAAGTTGAGCTTTTAGACACTAAGAGATTGTATGTGACCCTTTGCGCACATACTACCATGAATGCAATTTTCAGTAGAGAAGATTGAGTTAAACATCAGGAGAAGAGCCTTTCCAGATGTAGGTATAATTACACAGTAGAAACCAGGGGATCGTGGTATCCTCCTCATCGGAGAGGCTTAAGTTAGAAACTCATCTGTCGAGAGAGTTTAAGAGCAGATCCTGCCTAAAAGCTGGTGACGTACAGGATGACCTCCTGAAGGGCACTCTCCAGGCTTGCCTTTCAGCCGCGCTTCGCATCTCGGAAACGTCAAACAGGCAATTACCGCCCGGCTCCTTACTGCCCCCATCCAGCGATCCGGCCGCGCGCGCAGCCCAGCTGCAGCGGCACCTCAGCCCTGGGAGCCCGCGCGCCGCGCGGAACCCGCCCGTTCCGCTCGCGCCGCTGCGCTCCCTGTCGCTGGCATTTGTCCCCCGTGCCCCCGGCCCGAGCGGCAGCGCGAGGCCGGAACCCCGCGAGCAGCGGCGCGGGGGGCCTCTGGGCAACCGACGAACAGGGGATGGCACACGGGGCGCTTCTCCCCGCTACCGTGTCGAGAGCGTAGGAAAAGGGTTAAAATAGATTAAAAAGCTACAAAAACTGGGGAGGGAGGGGGTGGGGGTGTGTGTAAAATTAACGTTCATCTAGAATTACTCGCAGTATATAGCCCTGGATGTGTCCGCTGCTGTGCCGGGAGCCCGCTGGGCCCTTCACAGCCCCGACCTGTGGCGCGCGGGGGAGCTCTGGGTGGGCGGCGGGAGCTGCGCACCCCCTGGTGGCCGCGACCGGCACCGGCAGGATCGCGCGTGAGACCCGCCGCGCGAAAGGGCACGAGCACCAGCACGAGCTCGTGCATGCGACAAGGCACGCGCACCTGAGCGAGACATAGCACGCGACAGGGCACGAGACCCAGCGCGAGACCGGTCACGAGCTCCGGCCGCGCGACATGGCACGCGACAGGGCGCGAGGCGACAGGGCGCGAGACAACACGCGAGCTTCTGCCACGCGACAGAGCATGCGCACTTGCGCGAGAGAGACCACGTGGCAGGGCACGAGGCCCGGGCACGCGTACTTGCGCGAGACAGCGCGCGAGATCCAGGGCACGCGACGAGGCACGCGCACCTGCACGAGACATAGCACGCGACGGGGCACGCGCACCTCCGCGAGACATAGCACGAGACAGGGCACGCGCACCTGCACGAGACATAGCACGAGACAGGGCACGCGCACCTGCACGAGACATAGCACGCGGCGGGGCACGCGGACCTACACGAGACAGCACGCGACGGGGCGCGAGGCACCGGCGCGAGACGCGGGCACGCAGCAGAGCGCGGGACGGGCCGCGCGCTGTCGGCAGAAGCGCAGTGGCCGCGGTGCCACGGGACAGTGCCCAACCGCCACAGCGCGGGACCCGCAGCGCGACAGGGCGCGAGCGGGGCCGGAGCGGCTGAAGCGGGAAAGCCGCAGTGACTCCCAGCACAAACCAACACCGACCGCCGGCAGCGGCATGGCGAGGAGGAGGTCGTCAAAGAGCAAATGGTCCCGTGAAGTGCCCTCCCCTGCTACCCCCACCCCCCCCGGCGGAGGGGAATGCAAACACGTTAGAGCCGGCTCTGTGCCGAGTCCGAACCCCGACGAGGGCGAACAGGGGTGGTCAGAAGGAAAGCGCAGCAGAACGGGCTGTGAGTGCAAAGGAGCAGAGAAGGGGAAGATGCTGCGTAGGAACGCATAGAGGCAAACCTAGGCTGGCTTCAACTCACATCCAGAAAGGGGGAATTCATTTGTTTTTTAGGCTGCAGCTGCAGCCCCGGCGGGATTTACGCTGTCCTGAGTTTCTGCTGCCGCTCCCAGTCACAGACTGGCACCGAACGTGACAATAAGACACACCACAACACCCCCCATCCCCTGCCCTCTGACCTGCCCGTCCTTTCCCATTGGGAACCAACAGCCCAGTTCCTCCTCCCCACTCCCAGACTCGTGGAAGCGTGATTTTCAAACCATATCCTGCTGCTGTAAACCTTTAATTTAACAAACTAAAATATTACAAGATGTTATTATAATCTACTGGGACCTGTTGCTGTAAAGTGATTTTGACAATATCAAAACACAAGAAAAACTCTTGTAGCAAAGTCGAAACCACATAGTCAAAAATGAACATTTTAATCTGAAGCTTCAGCTCTATTTTTAATTTATATCTTACGATAATTGAAATTCAGCTTGGGCTCGTTTCTCATTTTCATTTAAAAGTTACACACATTTGAAAGCCGTCAGGTGCTTGCTTCTGCTCTAGAAGCATTCCCACATTTGCCTGTGTGTTCTCCTCAGCAAAAATTAGCACTGTTCACCTTCAGTGGAAGGTTCACTGAAACCTTCCACACTGGAGCGTGGGAGGGGGAAGGTTTCAGCAGGTTGGCGTTTCCCCCACACACCCCAAGGTCACATCGCACAGGGTCAGTGACGTTACAGCTCCTTGTTTTCCATTAAGAACTCCCGTGGGGCTGGAGGTGTGGGCCTGTCAATACCATTTTAACATCATAATCATCATATCTGTGAGCAAGTACAGCTTCCCTGCAATTTAATTTACTGTTTAAACAAGCACAAACCTCACAGAACGTTTGCCTTCCAATTACTCTAGAGGTGGTTCAGTTACACCAACTTCCTCAAAGAGATTCAAGGACAGCAGAATAAAAAAAGTTCTATTGATTTCCAAATCCCAACCACAGGAAGTCACTTAACTGAGGAAATAGTGACCTGTTACTAGCTGTACATGGAGAGAAAGGAACACACACACACCAAAAAAACCCAAACACCAAACTCAAGTCTAACTTGACAGTGGGAACTGCAGGTTTACTAACCAAAGTCCCACCAATGTCAGTGTGACAGAGAAAAGGCAGAGCTGTCTTGGCATCAAGTGCCCTACAGCATTCTTGAAGTGTTACATAAATGAGAAAATAGGTGTCAACTTTTTACAACTTAAGACACCTCAACATTTTTTAACAGAGGTGCTGATTCCTGCAGAGTAGATTGAAGTCCCATTACAAGAGTCTTTCTTCTCTTATTTACATTTAGTATCTCTTTCAGAAATCATCCTAGGCCTGCAGAAGTCCATGGATCACCAGTTAAATACTTTCTCAGACACAAGGCTTCATAGCCTAGAAAACCTAGCACAACCGGGCAGGCAGCCAGAGTCTGTCTTCAGACTTTTTTTTGACTGGCATGACTTAACAGCATCCCTTTTATTTATTTATATGAGGTACTCTTGTGACAGAATGGGGAGGATATATACAGAGATGTTAAGTATCTGTTCAGCTCTTCCCCATCATCTGTATCATGCTGGCACAATGCCTTGCAGAAAGCACTGGAGCCTATCCATTTGCATCCTTGGCTAGGAGTGGATTGCCAGTCAGGGTAGAACACACCGCCAGTATATTCCTGTGTTCCTTATAGGTGATGCTCAGGGTATGCTGTACTGTGAGCCTGTAAAGAAATCCTTGTGATGTCATGCATGCTACTCATCTATATTTGAATTAGAGCACCAGTATTTGTGCCTGTGTGCCTGAATATGAAATGCAGATGGATGTATAGTACTTACCAAAGTACCTACTCCCTGAGGAGAGGTACGAACAGATGAGTGACTGAAACAATTTCACGCACATCTCTTTGGCTGCTCACTTAAGGACAGTGCTGTGAGAAGCAAGCGTGCAGACTGGAGTGCACTCTCATCATTCTAAATCAAGTCCAGTCTGTGCTTGTGCTCACTCCAGTGCCCTGCGGAATTCTTAGTTCTCCTGCTTCACAGGCACCTATTGAAACTACTTCCAAACTCTCATGTGACAAGGGACTGGGAGAGAAGGAAAAGACAGACAAACCAGGTTGCTCTGTGTTCTTCACAATACAGAACAGCAGCTGGTGGATTTTTTTTCCCCACCCAGATAGAATAATTACTGTGATGGAATTAAAATATTACTTCCTACATATGAAGCAAGCAAGTATGAGTTGGGAAGAGAGCACTGCAAAAAGATGAGAGCAGTAGAATGATGTGCAAGATTATGGGAAATCCTTCTTGAACAAATTGAGAGAAAAGCAGCCCAGAGGTGTGTGAAATCTGGAAGAAGCCAAGCATGTTGCACAGAGAAACCCAGTTTTTCACTCTCTGCCATAACACCTCATGGTAGGGAGACTGAAGCAACCAAGGAAAACAAATGCTATTTAGCATGATGTGAAATTATGCTGTACTCATTTTTCTCTTTAACTTTGTTTTGTTTTGTAATTAGCAGTTCATTGTGTGCTCTGCTAGAATCAGTGTTTCATTTTCAGCATGAACAGTGTTAAGTGACTCAGGCAAGCAGCACCTCTAAATAGCAGAGTGCTACAGACAAACTCCTGGGTGCTCAGAGGCACCAGGCCATACTCCCCAGGCCACTGACGGTGTCAAGTGTGCACACACAGATAGGTTTTCCTCTGCTGGGTGTTGGCCAACACCCTCTTCTCCTCCAGCCCTTGAGAAGGACTGACACAGCTCCCAGGCTCCTGTCACCTTCACAGATACCTTGCCTGCTATCTAATTTTCAGGAAGCAAACAAAAGCTAACTTAGCCTTCATCTGGGTAAAGAATGGGGTGTGATGCACACACACACACATTAAATACCTTGTTTAAAATCAGATCCTTTGCCACAAGAATATTTTTAATGACATTTTGTGTCAGATACCACCACCATAGATTGCTTCGTCTGTATCCTGGGAAACATTTGCCCCCAGTTTTCAGGCAGGCAGCCTGTCCCTGTGCTATCAGTCTGCTCCAAAGCTTCAAGATAGTGATAAAAAGAGGAAAAAAACCAACAAAAACCAACACCTCTAAGTCTCCCACGCTGATTTTAGTACACATTGTGCAAGCTGGTAGACTAGGCTTTTGTACCAGAGGAGATTAACCAGGATCTGCAGTAGCACAGACAAGGATGTGCATGTGTTCTGCTGCCTATAAATAGGCTCTCCACTTTACAAAAACACAACCCAAACAGCCAGCTGTTAACAACTAGACCACAGAGTCTAGGCAGCAATTGCTGCTTGCTGAATAAATCTGTGCAACCTACTCATGCTTCAATTGGCAAATGATGTACAGATTAATGTTTGATGAGAGGTGATAATATTAACATGATCTCTGAAGAGGCAGGAGTGAAACATGCTAAGCATGAAAATCTTTGAACTGCTTCTCAGCGGGGCTGTGAGTGGGGCTTTCCAGAAGGGAGCATTTTTAACTCACAGCTTGCCACTGGCAGGTTTCGCAAGAACAGCGAGGACTGGCAAAGAGAGGAAGGCCACCCCCACACCTAGGGGATTGTCTTTGGCTTGAGGCTTACCTCTCTCACAGGTTTATTTGGTGATCAGTTGCCCAGCTCTGTACTAGAGATTCAGCAGTACTCTGGAATAGCTACAGGAGTATTCCAAGGATGAATGTACTAAAGACAGGACAAGCTAAACTCTTCTCCTAGCCTAGGGCTCCTAGCTACGGTCACTTCAGGGCAGACTTGGGTCAGGGAACAGGAATGCAGACAAAAGTTTGCATTCTGCTAAGCTCAGCTGAGTCTTACAATTTTACAGGAACCAGCCCTTAAAGCCATACTGCGGGTACTCTGCAACAAAAAAGCAGAGTTTGATTGGGTCATGGGAGAGACAGTGCTTCTGGAAAACTGTTTCTCCTTGGTGCAGACTACTTGCCAGCAGTCCAGAACCTTAGTGCTATTCCAAGTCTCATGTGTTGACCTGACTGTAAGGCAGGACAGAGATTCACAAGGCCAACCTGGTTTGATTTCCTAATTTAAAAAAAAGCAGCCAAACAAAACACTGTATCACCAAAAACCAAACAAAACAACAACAACCCCCAACAAAACAAAACCAACCCCTTTCCTTCAGTAAAACGTCCTAATCCTGTCTTAAGGGTGATTTTGATGATCATCTGGTCCGAAAGGCTAAGCAAGGTGACCCCCACACCACTGGGCTGGGGCACCCCAATACAGAACACAGCCCTTCTGCCAAGGCTGTGCCACAACAAACTGGTGGTTGACACACGTGGACTTCATTTCAGTTCTGTAGCTGAGCTGGAGTTGAAGCTGCTGATTAATCTGGCTTGTATCACCTGTGCCAGAATGCCTGCACTCTTGGCAGGCACATTTACTTTTACATGTTTGAACCAGCCACACAGCAGAGGTCCCCTCATCACATGAAACAAGCAACTTTGACACCAGAATATCCATGTAAATAAAATACAGCATAACCCTACCAATGTCTTGCTCTTCCTTTTTTCTTCCCTTTTTTTTTTTTTTTTTAAATTAGGGTGAGTAAACAAGAAGGAAGATCTTTACAGCTTAGTTATTTAAGCCCTGAGATATTTTCCATTAAGCATGCCAATATGGATTCCAGATTCAGGCCAGGCTTAGACTGCTACAACTTCCCAGACTTCAGAAGTAAGACTCTGCTTTAGGTAAGAAAAGCAGAACTATGCTGAGCGTTTGGAGACAGCAAATATTACAGAAACAAACCAAAAATTTCATACACATCCAGAATGACCCAACAAAAAGCTTAAAAATCCCTTAAACAGGCACTCCTGAATTTAGCCATGGTAAATCCAAATTGTACCCTGTTCCTTCTCCACCTTGCTTTCAGCTAAAGGTTACTGCTCCTGTAATAGGAATGGAAAAATACTGCTCTTTTATGTAGTCTTCACAGGCAGCGTATGACAAGAATATAAGGCCGTATGCAAGAATATAAGGCTATAAAAGATGACAGCAAACCCTGCCAGTTCTTACTTGTCAGAGCTCTTAGAGAAAACTACTAAGGCCACACTTTGAAATTTATTCTAGCACTATTATTTTAAAGGCTGTCATAAAGTTTATGAAGGACAGAGTGCTTACTCTTTCACCACCCAGCATGGACACCCTCTAACTAAGGGCAAACTGTGTTGTAAAGGTTTGCATAAAACGACAAACTGCATTAAAAGCTTGAAATTCCTTTCAGAGGAAGCTAAATATAAATCAATATATCTTAGAAGAAAGGCATGGGGATAGGGGGGGTAAATTATGGTGGAAGGCCAGAGGGCACTTTTTATTTCTTTCTGGCTGTGAGGCTCTCACCTGGGAACTGGTTTTGGCATCTAAAGATATTTTTTCCAGAGTGCATATCAGATAACCGTCAGTTCTAGAACAGGCACAGTGTGAAATACCTCGAGAAGCTGACATTGTATCAATAAGCCATATGTTCTCCTTTAATTGTCACAATGGGAGTCCCTTGTAAACAACAGGAGAAACTATCATGGATATTTAAAGGCTGAACATTTGCTTAACTTACTCTGAAGAGAAACATTACTAGTACCATTATGTTGGTCATATGTTAAACTATGTACAGCACTGAAGATCTATGGTGACAGGTAATACAAACCAAATCACAGTCCCAAATGGTCTGAAATCAACTTGTAATACTCCTTTTGCAAGAATGCAAGTTCCAGAGCTCGAAACATGACTCAATTACTTTATCGATGTTTTTCATCTATAAAGTGAAAACAACTGAAAATCCTTGCTCACAAATGCACAACAAAACATGATTTCCACTCCCACTATGCACCACTATGCATTGTTATAAATGCACCAGTACAAATTGCTAAAACATTCCCAGCAAGGCTTTTATAAAATTCAAAAAGGCTGATTCTTCACAGGTCTTCAAACTGCATTGAAATCCTTACTTTTCAAATGTTTTTCTGTGTATGTTTCAGTTTTGAAGAAAAACAGGTAAACAGAGTAAGCTTCAATTATGCTTTGCTTTTACAGTAACTCTAGCACTTCTAATCAGGAAAATGCAGATCTTGGATGCTCTTGCCAAGTTTAAACAGTTTTTACATTTTACACATCTGTTTCAGATAACTGCGGAAATGATGTTCTGTTGTAACTAACCAAATTCCACGTTATCACCCTCAACAACAGCAGGTTCTTGGGCACACTAACTTGTTTTTTACAATAATGAAGCTAGTCTGGAGTGAAAAAGTACACAAGTGCACACTAGGAAAAGGTATAAAAATTCATGAAAAATAAAAAATTCATATAAAAATTCCACCAAACATCAGCCACACCATTTTTCTAAAAAAAAAGCAATTGAAATACAGGAGGCAAGACTTCTACTGTGTGTTTACATTTTGCTATTTCCATTTACTGCAGTAACAAACTGTTCTGTTGCACTCACATGGCTCTTCACCGGTTCCGCTTGCAAAACCCAAAGCCATTTGCAGAGGGAAATAAGCAGAGCAGCTGTCAACAGAAGAGTGTATGTGATGGTCCTGGTGTCATCACCCAAGCAAAATGCTGACTTTAGAACTCCAGCAACCTGACAAGACTGTGTAAGCCCACTGCAACCTTTTATTGTAAGGTTTCATGTCAGGATTTCATCTCCAATTGATCACACATGTCAGAAAAGCATGGGATTGTTGCTGCCACTTAGGAATGCAGCATACATCTCATGCATACAGAGAGGGCAGTACCTGGTCTAAGAATCTGTTAAATCTTCAGGAAAGGGGTTTGAGCAGGAGTAAAGATGCAAGTGTCTTGCTGTCTCTTTACACAGGGGACATTTTCCATCCTGACTACCAGCTTCTACATCTCAGTGCCCATTCTTCTGGGCACCTGACAGAAACAGCCCAGGCTTTGCATTGTAATGCTTTTTTCTAAAGCTGGAATTTCAGGCATTTACAGGGCATAGCTTTATGAGCTCTTCTCCAATGAAATATTTTTAGTTGCTTTGTTTTAGACTGCTCCCCAGCACAACCTTGCTGACTTCTTTCAAAAAAGCATGAAGCTATATCTGTGCTCCTCTGGTGGTACTGGTTTGTCATCAGTCCTCACTGAGTAAATTAGCAAAGTCATCCATGAAGTGAGCTCGGGAAACAGCATCATCCTGTGCTCTCCTGTGCAATGCTGCAGCACACTACTATAAATAGCTGCTGTCTTTCACTCCAGAGATGGAAGCTTCCTGAGAACAAGGCATTTCTGTACTCAGGGTACATGCATGATACGCAGCACACTGATATATCACCACTTGTCCATATGTAAAGTGAATAGATTTGCAATATTTCCCCAAACAAAAAGCTGTCCCAGCCACACAGCAAGTATGTTTCTAGTAAACACTCTTCGGCCTCCGCCCCCCCCAAGCTTGAGCAGTTGCATTTTAACTCATGTTTTTTTCATTTTATTTCCACAACTGCCAAAGCAGTTCCATGTTTCTGCTAATCTTTTTTGAAATAGAAGAAAGTGAAAAATGTTTCAGGAGAAATTTTGGAACATCTTCTGATTATTTTTTTAAAAAAACATATTTTGTTTAAGTAGAAGCAAACAACAAGTTTTTGATCTCAGCTCTCACATACAAATCTGGACCATTCCACATTTAGACAGAAAAATGGAATCAATCTATTTCTGAACAGAATTGGCTCTGGGCAAGGATAGGCAAAGCATGAAGGCCGCTCACTCAGAAGACGGCAGAAGCTGGAGGGATGTTCCCTGGCAAAGGGAAAGGACACACTGAATCAAGGGATGGAAGAAGTGATCACAAAGGGTTAAAATATGGATACAGGACTATGAACCAGTTACAGATAAAAGAGCCTGGGAGTCTGAAGGAATTTGCTATTGAGCAGAGGAGCAAAGCTGTGGCACAGCTTCCTTAGAAGCCCTGACAATTTTGCATTAAGCATCTGCTAAAATGGTATTTGACCACTGTGCCAAAATGACATCTCTTATGTGTTGCTCCCAGTAAGGACAGACTGCATTTGGCAAAGCAATAAGCCACTTTCTGCCCCATGCTTCTACCAGATCCAGAACATGAGGAGTGCTGGCTCCACCTCACTGCACAGCCAGGCTCCCAGCAGTACAGAAATGCCACCAGGAACAAGTAGCTCCTTACCTCACCACTTCTGCCTGCCAAGAAAGCGTGAGAGCCCAGTGCTTTGCCTGTTCAAATTCAGGAAAAAAGGTGTTTGAAGAGCTTTGCTCAGCACAGGCAGCATTCTGTGAACAGTGGCAGAGCTCTAATTAACTGCACAGACTTCATCTCAGCAAAACGTTTTAAAAGAAATTTTAAAAGTACATGAATACTCCCAGTTAATCCATAAGGCAAAGAGCTGAATCACAGACTCTGACAAGGCAGTCCCTGGAAAGCAGATAGATATGTCATACACTCCATTTCTCATTCCAGGAGCATCCCAAGTCCAATGTGTAGCAGCTCTATATGCATATAAGCTGAAAGGAGAATGCCAGTTTCCAACACCCATGAGAAAAGTTCAAATCTGATCTAATTAACTTCACAGATCTCCTTCACCCCTCATGAAGAAAAGTTACAAAAGGAGACTGACTTGACTGCATGCCAGACATGTAGATTCCAAACAATGGCATTTCTCCTGAACCCTCTCACAAAGTCCAAACTGCAGTCAGAACAACCAAGGACCAACCAACACCTGCTCACCCAGGCTTCAGGGCTGTCCACCAACCTGGGTCACTTCAGAGCCAGGTGGTGCTCTCTGGGGACAGCACTTTTCCAGGAGCAGAGCTGTCCTGTCCCACAAAAGGAGCTCTAACATCACTTCACAACAAAGCAAGACTGATGCCTGGAATATTCCTGGTCTGTTCCAGCAACTACAAGTGCTTGGAATCACAGGCCAATTTCATTCCCTTTAGAGTAACTTGCTCCTAACCACAGTCTTATCCCAGCGAGGAGTAGAATCTCAAGGTGAAGCTATCTGTACCTCCACACTTCCTTCTCCATTAGCACAGTATCTCATGTAGCTTGTACCCAAGACTGGGAAAGTATTGCCAAGAGATTCTCTCGTTACACATCCTTCTGACCACACATGTGGGCACATCTGCAGGTTGGGCAGAAAAGTGATTCAGAGCAGCCCTGCAGAGAAAGATTTAGGGGTGATGGTTGATGAAAAACTCACATGAGCACAGTGTGCACTCACAGCCCAGAAATCCAGTGGAATCCTGGGCTGTATCCAAAGCAACACGGCCAGCAGGGCGAGGGGAGGGGATTCTGCCCCTGTACTCTGCTCTGGTGAGACCCCACCCAGAGTGCTGCATCCAGCTCTGAGGTCCCCACAATAAGGACATGGAACTGTTGAAGCGAGTCCACAAAGTTGGTAAGAGGACTGCCCTATCAAGACAGGCTGAGAATGTTGGGACTCTTCAGCCTGGAGAAGGGAAGGTTATGTGGAGACCTCATAGAAACCTTCCAGTATTTGAAGTGGGTCTACAGGGAAGCCAAAGAGGGACTCTTTGTCAGGAACTGCAGTAACAGGACAAGGACGAATGGGTACAAATTGGAAGAGGGGAAATTTAGGTTAGAGATTAGTAAGAAATTCCTTACTGTGAAGATGGTGAGACACTGGAACAGGGTGCCCAGAGAAGCTGTGGATGCTCCAACCCTGGCAGTGTTCAAGGCCAGGTTGGCTAAGGCCTTGGGCAACCTGGTCTAGTGGGAGGTGTCCCTGTCCATGACAGGGGTATTTGGACTAAATGCTCTTTAAGGTCCCCTCCAAGCCTTAACATTCTATGATTCTTAGAATGTTCCCTATTCTGATAGGGCTTTGGTTTGCCCCTGTCTAGGGGTTTGTACTTCCAGGTTCCTGTATTCCCTTAGGAAAGGGTACTTCAGCTCAGTCCAACAGCTTAGGAGGAAAAGCCTGGCAATTTCTACTGTACCTTTGAGAACTTACTCATTGGCTTAAAATCTAATGTCAAACCTGGCACCACATGTTCCAGGTAAAATGGTATGGGTCTGAAAAAGCCAGAGGAAAAGGCCAATTCAGCCCAAAGTGATGCAAGACTTCTGAACTATTCTCAACCCACCCAATTAATGTGCATGGAATATTTTTGGAGAACAGATGCCATTATGAGTTATTTTATACCTGCGTGGTATGAAGTCTGCAAGGACTTCAGTGGCACAAGCTTTCTCAGAAGACAGTGACATCCACCAATTCAAATGGGATGCCATTGAGACCAGTAGACATACTCAGAAGACTCATAGGCAATTTCAGCAAGATGGAAAAGGCCTGGTGTATTTGGACTGAAAGCTAAAGGATCTAAGACATGAGGAGCTTTCATCGAGATCAACTCGAGGGAAGAGCAGGAAGTTTTTGCTGTTGCTTGGGAGAGGGGGAAAGAATAAAGAGAGATGGAGACGCACTTCAGATATGCACCACCCTTCAGCTTTATGAAGTTTTTTCTAGATGGATAGGAAAGAAAAAGCACTTGTACCTCTCAGGCAAGCTGGGTTCTACAGAGAATTGGATGCAAAGGTGGGACACAACACAGAGGTTCCAAACACCAGGAAGATGAGTCCTTCAAAACTTATACCCACACAATCAGTGTGCCCCCCACCTACACACATACAATCAGTACTTTACCATATTACGGCTAAACTCATGAGAAGCTAGCCTGAATCCTTGTTCAAGAGAGCACTGTGCAAAAGTTGCCTTGAACATTACATTAAGATAACTGCTCTCACACACATCCCCTGCTCTCAACTAAGTAGCAGTTCCTGACTTTACTAATAATCAGCAGAATTAACTTTTTTGTGCTGGACAGGAAGGAAAACAGCAAGTTGTAACAGAAATTCCCATCTCCTGTTTGTCCGACTTTCCTTAAACTATTCCATGTTCATGAGAAACTTGCAACTCCAAAGAGAACCTTTAAGCACCTCAACTCCTAGTAGAAGTTCAAGCAGGGTTTCAGTGCTATTCACTTGAATAGCATTCAGTCAGTCAGGGAAAGTGAAACAATAACATATGTGAAACAGCTTGAATCTTGAGAATATGATCTATACAGAATTAGTTAACAGAATTTTTTTTTTTAAACCCACACACTCACCATAACATTCATTTAGTAAATCTGAATAAGAACTGCATTCAAGAGAACACAATCTGCATGTGAACATTCTGTGAAGAGAAAGAATGAATTCCATGAATCAATAATTTGGTTCAATTGTCTTGGTTCTGTTTACTATCCACACTACGTTTGATGAGTCTTAACTTATTAATGTTGGACATCCTCTGTTTTAAATCTCTGTATAAGGCTCCAAGTCAACAAGGTCTGTGTTTACTTTGACTTCAAAGATAATTAATCATCTGCAGAACAGTCTTCCAGACTGAGCTGGACTTTATTAGCTCTGCTGTCATAAGTTCAGAAAAAAAAATAAATCTCTACATCATGTAAATCTGAGGCAAGAGGCCCTTCATTCAAAATCTCTTATATTTTGCAAAACGATACTTTTTACATAATGTTGGTATCATATATAGTATTGTAGTTAACATTAGCATAATAATGATGACATATGTGCTATTCCCATTACAATGTTGGCGTGTTGATTTTTAGTATTGACAGAGCTG
The DNA here is from genome assembly GCA_013398115.1 of Falcunculus frontatus. Lineage (NCBI taxonomy): Eukaryota > Metazoa > Chordata > Aves > Passeriformes > Falcunculus > Falcunculus frontatus. Next base: position 277,882 of record VZRV01005907.1, read on the forward strand.
CCTGAAATATCTACTGTTTACAACATTTGTTCTAGCTAAAGAGATTTGGTAGAATTTGCTAATCAACTGCAACCACTTCCCACCCATAAAACTGATGCAAATAAGGGAAAAAAACAGCTAGAGGGATCCAAAGACATAAACACTTTTACTTATAACTCTGTAAAGAGAAATCCCTCTCTCTCTCTCCATATGGCTTTCTCTTGGCTCTTAATCATCTTTTCATTGGCTTCCAGCTGGCTGTCTCACTATCAAGACCAACTTGTTATGCCAGAGTCAGGCTCAGAAAGATGAGAGCTGCAGAGTGGCATGACTGGATGCAGCAGTCTTTACTAGGGGCAAGTCTAGCATAAAGGATGTGTAGCAGGGTCACTTCACTTGCCTCAGCAAAGCAGCCACTGCTGTGTTCCCAAAACACAGCAGCAGGTCTATGTTCACACTTATTAGTAGCGGGAGCAAAGAACGACTACTACAATTGAAGCTACGGGGAAATTCTACAGGCAGAAGTGTAATTACCTGAGTGGGAATTCTGGCAGAAAACCCAGACCTCTTTCTCTCCTTAAATAGAAACAAATACTGTGCAGTCACCATGGAGAGATTACGTACAGCATTTGGATGACATACAGCACTGAAATACAACACACACACAAGAGAGCCAGCCGTGGAGCTGGTTTAGCAAAGCACAACCAAGTCAGGTCTCCACGGACTACAGCCACCATTTTAGCTGTCACTCAGTCTTACAAATATTAAGCTATGTGTCAAAATTCAGGCTCTGCATTAAAGGTCAGCTCTGCAACCTGTTTAGTCCATCTGGGAGTACCTGGAGCCTGACATGACATGGACGAGACAGAGATGGAAGTACTCACAAATTGATCTACCACCACCCAGGTAAGATTTCAAGTCGAGAACAGAAGAAAACCACAGGGAAAGAAACATACAGTGCCTATGTGCGAAAGCCTATTTGGATTTAGCTAAGCAGCCAGTCACTGAAGTGCAGCAGTTCTTGTACAGTCTGTAGAGCTTTTACTTCAGTTGCAAAAATTCTTAGTTTTGGTCCATGTCCAAAACCTTTGGTTTCCAGTCACCCTATGCATCCAAGCCCACATCCTCTTATCTCTCTCTTATCCCTTCCTTCTGCCCATTCCACAAGTCAGCTCATTTTTTTGCCTACTGCCCCCACCAGCCTTCAGACTCAAACCCAGCTGCAGCCCCCCTCTCCTGGGGTGAATTTTTCCCCTCCACTCCATCACCCATGTCTCCAGCAGACAGCTTTGTCCTTGGGGCTGCGGCAGCACCCCAGGGGGAGTCACCAGAGCACAGGGAAAATGGGCATCCTTTTCCCTCTTCAGGCACAGTATGGGCTGCAGTCTTGCAGTCTTTTTGGCTTCAACCTCCCCCCCCTAGTTGTCAGGGCACTTCCTCTTTAGCCACCATTCAGTCCTGTTTTCAAAGAGAAATATGGCTACTCAGTCCCTGAAAAACCCACCATCACTTTCTATTGTTCAAAGTCAGCAGAACTGTTCCCAGACTAAAAACGTCGGAAATTTGCCTCTCCCTTTCAAATCGGCCAAGCTTTGTTTTGTTAATAACTGCAGTCAGCTTCCAAACCTTAGAAGAATGGCTTTTATCTGCATACATGTCAGGGTGGTGATACTAAATGGGAATCGGTTGTTTAGCAGGACAAGCAAAGCCTTACTGTGTATCAGAAATGCCATTCCATGGATAGTACTTTTCTCCCCTCTCTGCAGCAGCTCACTAATTTAGGTGCATAAATCAGAGACAGCTGATAAGGTCACAGATACCAAGATGTCCTGCCTCCCATTTATTTTGCCAAGCATCCTGCAAGCCATCAAACAGCTTCAGATTTGGAAGTTTTGAAAACAACTCTCCTCATTTTAAAATATTCATACATTTCAATTTCCTCCACATACCACTAGCAATTACAGAAACAGCTTTCTGATTTTGTAGTGATTATTCCCCAGCATGCACATCCCTGTGACTGGCTTTTGTTTTCATTCTCACAAGACAAGGCATAGAGAGAACTGCACTTTTTCTCCCCTTTTCACCATTACTAGCCTTCTCACAGCTCCTCTTTCTCTCCAGTTTCCATGTTGTGCTTCACATAGGCTCCATTCCATGTGTTTTCTTAAAGGCAAATATCTTAATTTGTATTTATGAAAATCCTCTATTTTTTCACATACCACACATCCTGGTGCCTTGACTGTACTGAAACTTGCTTATTTTTAATGTTACATATTAATGAAAAGCTGCTAAAATGAGGGAAAGGATTTTCTATCATCAGTCAGCATCAGCATGAGAGCAGTCTGCTCTTGAAAGCCTGTAGCTCTGATTGTTCAAAAACATACTGTTCACCATGTCAATTTAATCATGTGCGTCAGATATTAAAAGTTCAGGCTCTAAGTGCACAAATACTGTTGAGATCTGAGAAAGTTCTTTTTCATAAATATTAATGGAGGCCAATTTCATGCCACTTGTTACATCCTATGTACTCTTATTTCTTCAAACTATCACTTGTCTTGTCTTTTATGTGCCAATAATCAATTTGTAAAGCATAAATCATAAAGCTTACCTAGTTTTTGATTATGCTACAGCCTATGATTTTACATTTAATCAATTTTCTTACTTTGATAAGTGACATTATTTCCATTTTATCACCTTATCTGTGTTTGAGGGAACAAATAAAAATCACCTCTTTGAAAAGGATTAAAATTTCACCTAATATTTACTTAAAACCAAGTTTTACAACTGCACCATCACAATAAGTATTTAATCAGAAATGCAAACAAGAAGCTCAACCTGCACATCCTGTTCTGCCCTACATCAAGCATCAATCATATTTCAGCATTACCACATACAACCTGCAAACATCTGCTAAAGAGAGAAAACAGAACAGCAACAACAAAATACCCACACACCAAAAGGTTACTTGACTTGCATTTTGTGTGAATTCAGACTGAACACAAGAGTCAGGCCCCTGTTGATCAGGGATGAGAAAAGAACAAGATGTCTTGGAAGACAGCTGTTTCTCAAGAGACAGCAGGTGCACATTTGAGAGTGCCTTGAAGAGCCAGGATGCCAGCACAGGTAGGTACAGTACAGTCACACACGTACTCCGAGCTTGGCAGAGGCACTTGCTAGAGAGAACCTGGAAGCCCTACAGGATCCTTAAGGCAATGCTTTGCACAGTAAAACAAGGCACACTGGGGCAGGGAAGATCACTTTAGGCTCCCTGCCATGCGAATGAGTTTATTCAGCTTTCCAACCAGACCAGCTGAGGGCTTGGACTGGAGACAAGAGGAACGCAAAAGGCTGCCTGCAGCCAGCCAGCCAGAGCGATCGCTTAAGCTGGAGTCACACTGTCTCAGCAGTGGGGTTCATTTGATTCTGAAAGTCCATTGGCCTTACTATTTAAAAAAGACATTAGTCACGTAAACATCTCCATTTCTCATATACACACAGAAAATTTGACACGTTTTAAAGAAATGTTGCCGCTACAAGTCAGGGTAAGGTCAAAAAGTGACATTCATTTGTTACCGGGGTCTCAAGAAGTTAAAAAAAAAACCTAAAAAAATTCCTCATCATTATTGACAATTACTTGAGCTTTTGCTCCCCTTCGAAAGGTTTTGAATCCTCATTTCATACAAAGAGTCTGTTTCACGTAAATATTTTGGGGAAAAAAAATTCTATTTCTTCTAACTATAACTGGCTGATGATGTCAGCACAAGTGACCCAAGACATCCTCTTCAACTGAAAGCACTGATTTAACATTTCCCTGCTATCTTTTATAACAACCTCTTGAAAGCATAAACTGTGGCTGCTTTTTTCTTTTTTTAAATTTACAGACATCTACTTCTAAGGATGTGAACAGACTCAAACAGTAATCAAAAAATTGTACAATGATGTCAAAGGATGCTTAAAACGTTTTCCCTAGTCACAGCCTGTCCCTGTCTCCTGATGACATTTTCTCCCATTTAGAAGCTTGCCTTACTGCCTGGAATTCCAGATTTAGAACTGATCTTTTCCCATGGCTAATGGTGTTGAAGTATACTTAACAAATTCAACCAGATCCTGAAATGTGTGTATTTTACATGACAGTATCTTGTTCATCTAACAGCTTGAGTTCCCACAGGAGGTTCACTAACACCCCGAATGGCCTATACAGACTTGGTACTCCCAGACCAGCATCCCAGCTCCACAGATGAAACATACTCCCTCTCAACTTAGGAGTGTCTGGACAAGGACAACGATGTCTGTTTCCCAGGACATAAGAAGAAAGCTTTCTGTGGAGTTATTTATTGTAGTAACAGGCCCTGGCAACAGTTAGACTCCATGGTGATAACAAATAACCAAGCTCTCAAGGAACAGAATTGGGCATTCCTGCTCCCTGGACTTGCAAGGAGCAGATGGTCACAATTGCACCATGGGCTGCAATATTTCTATCCAGGCTGCAGTTCCACAGCTGCCTTCTGAGGGGCTACAGAACAACCAGGTAGTCAAAAGCCAGGTGGTGACCTCTTCCCCACCCACTCCGTGTGAAGTACATTAGGAGATGCTTTAGCACACGAGTGTGCCAGGAGGACGTACGCACACAGAGACATGGTTTTCCTGATGCTAGGGGTAGCTCTGGCTCTGTCAGAGAGCTCTTCAAGCGAAGGGCTACCACTCAGTCAGCTTAATACAGTCCTTCTGCTACAGGGGAAGCAAATTCACCATTTGGCCACATGCGTGATCTGATTTCACAGCACCTGAAAAGTTGCTTTTCACAGTCTGTCCCACTTGCCTCATTAAAGACACAATTATAGGCACTTATCACCCACACCAGTGATGAATTACAACACTGCAGCAAGGTGGATTTTGCCTCAGAAAGTTATTTTGAGGCAGGGGGCTTATATATATGCAAATATTATATATGCAAGATATATATGTGAAGCCACTTTGTGAAGCTTACAGAGTTGAATTGGCTTAAGCCCAAACATACAGAGAAGAGATAAGAATACATCTAGGCTCTAATCCTGCATTATTTGGAGGTTCAAAGCTATTGTTTATAAGGTGCACAGGTTAACACCCTACCAAGTGCTAATTTAAAACTCAGTTTTAAATTTCTAACCAATGTTCTGCACACAGTAGGCACTTAAAGTACTGAAACAATACTCCAGTAGAATGAAATGGATTATGGACACATTTAACCTTAAAGTTATTGCTTTGTTTTGAAAAAGGAAAATGAAAAATTAATTTTGAAATGGTCCAAGAGACCTTCATTCACCATCCACCTGTGACAGAACAGGGATAAGATATCAGGAATGCCTCTGTCTTCCATTGCACTCTGAACCTCCCAATTCTATAGGGCTACTCTAGATAGCCCTTTAAATGTTTAGAAGCCCTAGTAGCTTTTCTCATTTGTTTCTTCGTCTTGCTGTAGACTAGAAATGACAGCATTGATGGAAGAGAGACGGACCTTCACAGATAGGGGCAGCTTGACCAACAGGGACTTCAAAGGATGGAGCCAAACTTGAAGATAAGACCAGTGAGGAAATCCTTCCCAAGGAACCACTATGAAGATTTACGTCTTTTCAGATAAGCAGCAATTCTCAAAGCACAGGTAAACAATAACTGAAGTTCACAACACCTCCACAAATACAGACCTAGGAGGAAATAACCTTGAAGGTCTATTGCTACAGCCAGTTTCCATACTCAGAAACATTCATGCTGTGACACCACACAGATTGAGCTCTTATCACTGGTTTAAAACCATGGAATAGTAGCACAGAATAGCTGATAATTATGTTCTTCAGCATGACTCAACTCTCACTACCAGAACAGGGAGGAGGGTCAATACTTTTCTGGGCAGATGCCTGGAACAGACCAAGAGAACAAAACCAGCCTTGGCCCCAAAGGCAGCCCTCTCTAACTGGGATTACAGTCCATTGGGAAGGGAGGTTGCCCACAGGAGGGCTCTCAGTCTGGTGTTACAATGAGCCAGTTTTTACCGCAGTCAATACAATGCCCTGACAAGCAGCAGGTAGAGACAGTATGTAAATACCCTGTTATTTCTTCACACCTGCAACCAGAAGTTGCAAGGCCAGTTATAATACGGAAAAAATATATAAAAACTCCAGAAATCATCATGACAACAAACAAAGGTGTGCAAAGAATTCTTTCTTTTTCTTTCAAGTGCAAGTGAGCACTTAGACTTTTCTATAATCTTAGGATACCATTGTAGTAAGAGTTGCTAATGGAAAAGCAGCACCATTTTTTGGTTTATTTAAACCCCCTAATTTCAAAGTTTAACTCTTGTACTTTTCAACTGCTGTGAACATCTTACATTTCACAAAAATGCTAAATAGAATAGCTATGATGGTTGTTTACTCTTTATAATAAACAAGAGTTGTAATAAAGTATTTCTAATTGAACACAAAAATAATAATTAGTGGTGTTTGCTATTCGTTGAAGAGGACTTAACTCCCAATACCACAGAAGGACGTGATGAAAGGATTTCATTTCATATTGAACAAAATTATTTGTTTGCTCTGAAATGGTTTAATTTAATTTTAAGCTCCTTTTCCTCCCACTTTCTAAAGGATAACTTTACAGGAAATTTCTAAACAGAAAGTTTTGAAATCATGCTTCAATCTTCTTTTTCAAGACCAAAAAAAGACATACCATACCAAGATACTTCAGCTACATTTTTCTCCTGAATGGATTAGTAAAACCAATACAAATTCACATCACTTGTCAGCGTTGCCCACTCATCCTGCTTTTATTTTTTGCTAGGATGTGTTTTGCTGTATACTGGCTTCTGACATTTGCATGTTCTGACTGACAGTTGAACCCCAGTGCTTTTTGGGTAACTGGTTCAGTTATTTTAGGAGAAGTACAGAGTCAGCTACAGGGTGGCAGATGTTCAGTATTTCTGTTTTACAACTGAAAAATAAGACAACATTGTCATATTCACTCCGCTTATGAAGACTGGCAGATGTCAAATATCTGCAATTTTGATTTGGTCCAAGCATTTTTCATACAAGAGCTCTCACTTCTGCCAGTAGAGATTGGGCAGGTGGTAGAACTGTCAGCTGCGGGCTGCAAAACCCAGTGGGTCTTGGCCTGAAAGTTGCTCGTTGTTTATTCATGTCTAATATGTGGAAACTAAACAGACGCTCAGAGTTATCAAATAACTTGGTTTTTAGTCCTAATGCTGTTTATAAATATATAATTGTTGAAATGCTTATGATCAGACTCAAATGTAGCAACACTGTTACAACAAAAATTACATACAACACAAACACATGAAAGTTTAGGTTTATTTAACAATCACATTGATCTTTACAATATGGCTCATTAGTAAGCTTGTACTATACCATCCTAGCCTGGCTTTCTCCAACTAGATCATAGAACCCTTAAGAATTCAAATTATCAAGAGCTCCTATGGACCCTCTTTGGGAACATGCTCAAAAATTGGCTTCACAGATCTTCAGCATAAGCTTCCATGGTTTCCTGAACGTGCCCCTCTGGGTGTACCTGGATTAGGTGCCTGCAGCATTCTTCAAGCCACTAAAATGTTTACTGCACACTTTAAGCAGTGAAGAGAGGCTCCAGCTGGCCTTCTCCACTGGACAATCTCAGTATGCAACCTCTTAAACAAAATCTCTGGCATTGGAAATACATCATGAAGCTTTATTTGAATGCCAAGTGCTGTACAAGTATTAAGTTTTAATGCTTACATCTTTTGAAGACACACTGCTCACCAATGAGTTCATCAGTAAATCATCACCCTTAGAGGAAACAGAGAGGCAAAAATCATCATTCTTGAAGAGCTGAGGATGCAGGGAATAATCAAGAGCCACAAGTACCACTGCCAGAACTGGAGAAGTATATGAGAACAAGCTGTCATATGAAATAGGACTTCTGTTACAGCTCTGACTCTGCTGTGAGCACCCTGAGATGCAGCTTCTGCACACAAAAAGCATCCAAGCATATTTCCTCTAAGACTTTAGAAGCAAGTTGTTTAACAACAGAGAACTGCACTGTAAGGGTGTTAATACAACAGAAGTTGGGAATAATTTCCAGTTGTTTATGGTTTCTGGGCTTGTTTCAAATGTGGACAAAAGAAATAACAGTACTAATAACTTGCTCTTTGAAAAACTCACTGGAAGTTGCATGCCAATAAGGGATACAAATTTGTTTCTCAGGCCCATGAAACTAGAAGAAATGATGCTGTCAGGACTTAAAATTACACTTAAATTGAGACATCAGAAATCCCAAGTATTGACGCTTCTAAGAAATCTACAATTCATATTTGATCTCAGCCTAAGAAACCATTGCAAAATTGATATAAAAAAACTTATAAAAAAATTATAGAACTCATAATTGACTAAGAAGCTAGTGTCCATTTTCTTTGCATTCTGAATGATAACCCGAGGTTTATTTTTGCTTTTGAACTCAAGTTCTTTCTTTTGTTGTCACGCACTGTGTTAAGGATCAGATGCCTGTTCAATAAAGGCTTTCGAGTACAGGTGTCAGGAAGGAGGAGGTCTGCAGGACATCTGTAAGTTTAACACATTTATGGATATGTGTTGTCCAAAGCATGATCCCAGCACTGCCTGAACACCTGAACAATTCAAGCTCAAACCAAGGATTATTCTGAGTAGCTTTATCATTTAAAGGGAAGCCATTCTCTCATCTCTAACCTCAGCCACTTACATTATTGAAAAATCAAACAAACTTTCATATTCTGTGATTCTGTGATAAGAAGGACTAAACAAGCAAGGGCTGCCTTACATTCTGGCCACTGGTGCTGCCTAACACATCTCCTATTGCCAGCACTTTGGAAATGGGGATAGAGGGTCTCCAAGTACAGCTTCTCCACAGCCTTTCCTTACTTCCTTCAGACAGATTTTTGAGTGTCCAAGAGGATCAGCCCCTCTATGGCTAAATTTAAGTAACATACTGCAGGCAGGTTTTTGTATTTTTCCCCTTCATAACACAAGCGAGTGTCTGCTCTTTTTTTCCTACTGTATTTAAAAGCTGTCTGGTATTAAATTACACAGATTCTTTTATTGACAGAAACTCAGTCTTTGCTTTTTCTCCTTAGAGAATTTCTATTCTCCCAACAGGAAGAAGGCACTTTTTTCAGTCTTAAAATGAGTAGAGCTTTTAAAATTAACCTCATATTTTTCACTAACAAAGCCAACTTTTCCAAGTGATACTTTACATTTGAGCTAGGCTCACTGCTGGGCAGCCTACAAGTGAAAACATAAATCTGTCACTAGCTGTTAACTATTAGCTCTCCCTTAGCAGCAGTAGAAAACTCAGCCTGTGCTACCTTCGTTAAGAATAACTTATTCCATTAAAGCTGAAATCCAGCAGATTTCCTATGAATAGGCAGATTAAACACATTGAACATAGACACAGTAGAAAAGGTGTAGTACCCAGACGTATTGCAAATTACAACATGCAGCTCTGGATTTTGCTCATTAACACACAGGTAAATTCACATCTGAAATTTTGGAACTGACCAGGAATAAGCATGAATTTATGCCAGGTTTCATTCCTAGCACTAGCTTCAATGAAGAAATGAACTCATGGCCCTCACAACACTATAAAAGATGAGTGCAACCAGGTTTGAGATTATTTTTACAGTAATATTGGAAAGACAGAGAACCTTGCTAGAGCTTTCCCTTTCTGTGCATAGTCCTGCTTCATGTAAGTATCTGCATTCCTGAAGCCTTGGCAGCATTACCCATCTTCACCAGATTTCCTGCCACGGCCAGCACTGTGAAACAGCTATATTAGAAGTATTCGTCTTCTGACCATCCCTTACTTTATACTGAACAAAGGAACTTAAAGCAGTACATGTTAGGATGTCTTGTTACACTTGTTTCAAAGCATTACTGCTGTAAAGGAGCAGTATATTTGAGAGCAACATTTTATGCATCTAGCATAACAAAGCCAAGGAAGAGCCATACGCACATGGGATAAACCAGCCTGTACACTTTTAACAGTGGCTCTTACTAAAAATGGTAGCAGAGACAGAGCTTTCACCTAAGACAAAGGTATCTAGGCTTCTTTCCATTATTCCATTTTAGCACCTGCTGGAAGTTGGATGTGGGGGAACCTCTTTTACCCTTCATTGCTTCAAAGAGATTGTATATCATGGGATAGCTCAAGTTGGAAGGGACCCATAAGAATCATTGAGTCTAGATTCCTGCTCTTTGCAGGACTACCAAAAACTGGACCGCATGACTAAGTGCCATTCAGATGCTTCTTGAACTCTGACGGGCCTGGTGCCGTGACCACTTCCCTGGGTGCCTGTTCCAGTGCCTGACCACCCCCTCAAAAAGGAACCTTCTTCTAATGTCTAACGTATGATGTCAAACGTGAAAATGTTTAATTCTCACCTCTGAGGGGTTACATTAAACTCTTAATAAACGCCCCTTCTCCCAGGAAGTGTCAGGAGTTGAATTACAGGCAGAACAGGACCCTTTTGTTCATTAGTGCACCAACAGCTGTAGGATGTCATCTATCAGGTACTTTTCTCCAAGTCTACGTTTAAAGGCACTCCTACATGTGCAAGCTTTTGGAAGGCAAGCAAAAGGACCAAAAGCTGTCATTTCAAATGGAACAGTCTGTGGGAATTTGATCTCCTTATCATGCGTTATCATTTACAAGGAATGCGCTCAGGTTATTTTAGTGTTTCTATTGCTGTTAGCTTTCAGTGTGGGTTCATTGAAGCTATGAGGACTCTTGATCTCCAAAACTGTTTAGCTCAAAGACAGATTCTTTTCTTAGCTTGTATAGACACAGAACGATCTGGAAAGCAACCTGCTTGCTGAATACTCTGCTTTGTTTGGACAAACTGGGAAGAATTTTCCAACCATCTCTTTCTATGCAGTCCATAGTTCATCTTGGTATCTTGGCAAAGGAATAGCATGGTCAGTATGCAACACCTTCCTGCTTTGGGCTTTTGCTGGAACGGTCTTTCTCATTAAATAGAAGAGTTTCTTTTTTCTTTTGAAAAAAACCCTTTTGATTCATTTTTATGATGATTGAACATTTCTTTGTTCAGTTTTTTTGTGTCATCTGCATTCAGAATGTCTCCTTTGTATATCAGTTTTCTTCCTACTGATTCATGCTCCACCTTCATCTCACTTCATGAGTCATCTTCTATACTATTTGCAGCACTTAACACTTCTGGCAGTGAGGCCTGACTTCTAGAGTTATTTATGGCAATAAAAGGCTGAGGAGCAGATAACTCAGGAACCTCGTAACAGGGTAGTGATTACCTCAACTCTAGGTCCTCCGTGTGGGTTTAACACTGCTAAACCTCACATAGCAAATGGCAGAATTCAGCCTCCTGGCTAATCACATAATTGCCACATCTTTCAGGACTAAGTGCTGCCCTCAGCAGCAGGGCTGTAGGATTGGGTTTTTTATTTGTATGCAGCAGGAACCAGTATTATGATTACGAAGCTTTAACAAAACCATTCTTAAATCTCTTCAGCAGTAATAAAGTAACTTCTCTAAATCCTCAGGACCTCATTACCAAATCCCCACATCTGCTGGGTGTACAGCAACGTTGCAAGCTTCACAGACACATCACCCACCAGCAAAGGGGAATTCTCACTGCAGATGACACTCCCTCATGAGTGAGCACTAAGGTTATTAGCACATCATTATTTCTAGGCTGTCACTGGTATTGGAGTCCATCACCTCCAGACATGAAAAAAAAGCAGAAAGCAAGCAGCAAAGTGTCACCCCAACAACAAAGTACACCCTGCGGAAAGCTTTTAATGTCTCTGCAGAGAGATGTCCTGCAAAAGGACTGAAGAAACCCCCAGCTAGGCTAGAAAAAATTCAGGTTGGAAATGAGGAAGTGGGTGATTTTACAGTGAAGGACATGAAGCCTTCTGCTGAAGGAAAGAAACAGGTCATCTAATTCTGCTGTGTATTTTTCCAGTGTTTGCTTTATCACCCGAAACCCTCTACTTTCTCATAAACCAAGCTAATGCAGACAGTTTATGTACAACCTACTACCAAAACCTGATTAACTTCAGTACAGTGGGTCTTATATGCATCTCATAGATGTTGCAAGTCCAGGTTTATTTTTGCTGAAAGCCTGGAAGATTACTCTAAAAATATTCATAAGAGAGGAAACTTCTGAAGCAGTCTTTTTATTCCTATAGCAAAAGATTCATAGTCCATGGACACCAGAACAGATTGACTAAATTCAGTGATAACTGGAGTAATCTTCTGATCTCATTTGGATAAAAAGACAGAAAGAACTGCTGCATGTTTTTGACACATACCTACTTCCATGCCTAATTACAAAGCATTGCCCATTCTGTTGTTTTGTTCTAGGTTAGGGAAGAGGAACTGAACAAAATGCCACAACACAACACATCATTTTTCCCCCCCCCAAAAACTGCTCACCAAACCACAAGGAAACAGACTGAAAAGGACTGCTCAGGTTTTGAAAATCAAGGAGGTACAGATACCCTAAAGTCCTCACTTTTAGATGCTGACGGGTGCTGAGGAAAATAACTGCAGTAGAAACCACAAACAGTTACACTGAGGACTCTGTCACTGAGTCTTGAAAACTTACAGCTGCATCAATGAATCAATCTGGATCTGTCTTGCAAATACGAAGAACTCCTCTGTTTCCTGCAAATGTCTTTTTTGAGGGCATAAGTAAACAATTTATCACAGTGTACAGCTGAGTCTTGCTGCTACCTATCTCACCTGGGAAAAGGTACCTAATCTGTGTGTAACAACACACTAATGAGAAGAAACAAGTGAGAAGAACCAGGAAGAGGCAAATTAGTAACGAGCCAGTCACTAAATTAGAGCACACACACACTATCATGATTCTATCAAATTTAATTTACTATTATTATATTATTAAATTTATCTAACTTCTTTAATGGCTCAATGAAAAGATTCCCTTTCCCTAAGGATCAGGAGGTTGGAAATACATTGTATACACACAGGAATACACAAAAGCAGGGGCACACAGGGAAAAAGCTGTGAGCAGCAGGCATTCGGGGCAGTAAAGGAACATAGTGGGACCCTGAGCATTTTAACTTACTGTGCAGAGAGACTGGCAGGGAGATGAGACCTTTAGACAGTAAAGTGACAGCAGGCCCCAAGAACATCTATTTGGCAAGCATGGAGCATATGAGGGAAAGACACAACAAGTACCAAAATTATAATGGAGAAAACACCTAATAGGCTGAGATATACAAAGCACAGATGAGTTGGAAGGAGATGACTGTTTCTGTTACAGAGTTATGTGTCTGGTCAGTCTCTTGACTCTGGAATCCTCTATGCCCTACCTCCAATGGGCATAAAACATTTACTCCAGCCAGCTCTTCCAAAAAACAAGTAAGGCAATTTTTCTATTTGCAGTCTCCCAGCTATCAGCCCTGCCACCACCTCCTGGTCCACACCCACTTCCATTTGGGCCACTGACTCTGCCCACCTCCCTTCCTCACTAAACCCACACCACGCTCACCTCTGCTCCTAGCCTGGCTTTTTACTTTCTTACCTCCAGCTACAGGTGACACATTCTTCCTTTCCACTTTCCCAGCCAAGGAAATCCAGCTGCAGCACAGGACCACTCTTCTCTCAAATCACAGGGCAAGCACTGCAGAACAGATTAAAAGGTAGCCCCTATTTTTACAGCTTTATGGCAGTTCTCCTATCACTCTCAGGAGTAAAAAAAGCTTTCCTGCTTTTTCTTCTCTTGACAGACTTGTACTAAATCACTAAGGGGAGGAGCAAGAGATCATCTCGTTTCCTAAGCAGCTGGGATCCCACCTGAGAAGCTGAGAAAAGCAGCCCATTAGATAGAGCCTACTCTTTCAGCCCACCTCCAGGCCTGGTCCAGTTGGCATGTTTTGCAAAAAAATTCCATCAGCAATAGAGAAGAAAACCTGAAGATCACCCTGTGTTGCCTGGAAAGAGCAATGGAGAAACAGGAAAATAAGAAAAAACCCTTAGAAAATAAAGAAACTTTACTCAGCTGGTTCGAAATTTTCCAATGACCTGACAAATAGGAAAACTAAGAGATCTGAGGGTACATTCTCATGACACAGTTAACCCAAGCTGTTGACTGAATTTTATTTCTTAGGTACTTTTAGCTAAGGCTACCTGGCTAGGTGTGGAATAAAAACTGGTTTATGCATATACATACATCCATACAGACTGGTCCACCAAGTTAGAGTAATTTGCCTGCCCTGGCAATGAAGTTACTCGAGTGCTAGTAGTCTCCCAGTGCCTTCTCATAGTTTCAGAAGGGCAAACAATCATCTGTTTGCAGCCAATGCCATTTCTTCCATTATTTCCTGGGCAAGAATTTTAGCTCCCTGCAGCACAACGTCCAATAAACCCCCGATGATACAGAGAGAAAAGCACAGCATCAGGAAAGGTGCCTTTTTGTAACATGACCACTCGTGGTTCTGCATGGCTCATCTGTGTAACCACATATGATTGTTAATCTCTCGAATCAACTATACTGCAAAGATACCCTGAAAAAAGCAACAAGAAACAAGAGGGCCTATGCAAGTGTAGGATTAACAGCAGTCTACCTCAGAAAAACTTCCTAGAATCAAAGATTTGAGATGAAGCTGGGGCACAGTGTAGTTCAGCTGGTAGGCTGAGAAGTGATGCTGTCTAATTTGTCAGCTTTACTTGGGGAGGGCACAAATCTGTTTCAGAAGTGAAACACTCAGTTCTTCCTCCTGTGCACATCCAAGAACTTAAGCCCAGAGCAGGTAACTTTTTCTTGTGCATCTAATGGGGCAGGGTGGGTGTTAAAGGTCGGTAGCCTGGTACATGCTTTGTGAAGAGGTTGTTGTGTTGTCTGCCTGACCCCATTAGATAAGCGGTAGTAACATTCTGAGGCTTTCTACGATGCTTTTTGGAAGAGGCTGAACACTGTGTAGAAACAGTGAAAGGCAACTTCAGAAAAAAACACATAGATTTCTCCTTTTACAATCTTCACAACTTTGATTATTGCCTCTATTAGGAGGATCTGCTGAAACCCACAATTTCATGCTTTTTGACACAATAAGTTTCTGAGCATCTTCCTGCAATAGAAGATACAAACTCTTGGCTGGGCACACAGTTTAAGTATTTTCTGGATTTGGAAATCATTTTAAAATAAAGACCAAATGTCTCTGTTGAGTAAACTAATTTTTGTGTTAGTAATAAGAGAAGCAGTTAAAGCCTGCCTTACTGAATTGTGTGTTTAACTGAACACTAATCCAACTCCCACTGAAAACCATCCATGTCTTTCCATTACTTTCAGTGGATGTTGGACTTGTCTCTTGATGCTTAAGAGAATAGCTAAGCAGGGAGAACTAAGTTACATTTCTGAGCAAAGAAACAGCTTGCTGTTTTGACGTAGTTCAAAGGAATAGTACATTGTGAATATTCCTGTGTATAAAATTACACTGAGATGTAGCTGACAACTGCAGGGCTCCTAGCCATGGCTAACTGCACAAAAAAAAGCAGGACAGCAAATAGGTGCCAGGTGTCTGTTTTTAAAATGCCTTCAAGTATTAAATTTTCTCCTGCTTGACTGCTGGGTCTCTTACCAAAACCCTCAGGGCACAGTTCAACAGCTCCCATGACTAAGCACCACGGATTTGTGTCACAGTCACATTTGCACTACTCCCTGTCCCTTGACAGGTAGAAAAGGCACCAGCTAAGCAATAGGAGCCCCCAACACCATAGCAACTGTGGAAGAGAGCACTGGTCTCCCTGTCAGTGGCGATCTCTCTCTGCTAGCCATGAATGGAGACAGACACACAAGTACTGGCAAGGGTGACTTGAGCAGATGCCCCTTCTCCTATGCCAGGGCTGAGATAGGAGGGGAGGCTGAAGCATCTCAGTAGGTCAGCCCAGCCAGGGCTTGCCCTCCTCAGACACAACCCTCGTGGACCTGTTTCCATAGGAGTAATTTGCCTGAATTTACTCCCTTGAGCTTTACCAGACGGCAGCCAACTTTCTGAGACTGAACTCGAACTGGCTGAGCAACCAGGTGAACAGAGTCGGAGCTACAGATATTTGAGTGCATCGGCATCATTGGTGCTCAGCTTAGGTGCAGGCCAGAGGATTCCTACCCCTGCTGTTTGGGGACAAGCCCTCAGTCTCTGCTCTAAACCACGGACGCCCTGTGAGAGGCAGCGAGCCCTTACCTCAGGTAATGAGTGTGGGGAGGCCTTTTGGAGCCTCCTGCTTGCATGACGAAGAAATGGTCGGTGCACGATGCTGTAACACGTAGTCAAGCTCCTCTGAGCACAGGGTTGAGTGCAGCTTGCTGCTCCTGCCCTGGGATTTTCCCCGGAATTCCAGCACAAAGCGCCCCCGGCAGGGGTCACCCTGTCCCGCGGAACTCTCTCCCGGCGCCGCTCCCCGCCCCAGCACTGCCACTGGCGAGGTCAGGT
The DNA here is from genome assembly GCA_013398115.1 of Falcunculus frontatus. Lineage (NCBI taxonomy): Eukaryota > Metazoa > Chordata > Aves > Passeriformes > Falcunculus > Falcunculus frontatus. The sequence goes on from VZRV01005907.1 coordinate 294,345, forward strand.
GTTTATTCCTGCTTTTTTATTTTTTTTTTCCTGAGTTTCTGAACTGGAAGGGAGAATATTCCGTGCGTGCTGTATTTATGCCGCCGTCCCTTTTAAGTCAGTTTCCTAAGATACCCAGCTAAAAGAAGGATGTGAATAACTATTCGTTCATGCTGTCACCAGGAAGAAAAACTGGAGAAAAAATAGAGTTCCAAGAATACAGAAAGACAAGTTCAAGGGAAGTAAAATTATGCATGTACTATCAGTTTGCTTTTTCTCTTACTCCAGAGGCAACTCTGCCACAGGAAGCGATGCCAGCCATCCTCCTCAGAGCTTTTTCCTACAAGAGTCACCTCTATTGAAAAGAAATGTTCTGTGTGAAGCTGAAATGAAGAGTTCAAAGGAAGGGAAAGAAATACTCAAAATAATCAGTGGATCAGGGGCTTGTTTTGCTTTTATGGGGGTTTGCATCTGTCTGAAGGAAAGGCAATAGCCAGGATCCTGTGCTGGTGGGAGCTTGCGGGGTCAGGCCCCTTTGCCTGAGGCTGACTCTCATGTTTGTCCATCGAGCTCATTCCTGGGCAGGTGCGAGTGCTGCTGGAGGTCCCTGTGGGGTATGGTCAGAGTTCCTCCCTTCATGAGGCTGTGTTTCTTCTCCCCTCATACTGATTTTGTCTCTTTCTCTTTTTGTTCATCTGTTCCTCTGATACTGTTCCTTATGACCCAGTTTGCCTTCTCTCCAGCATGCAGAGGAGTCACTAGGCTTTTTCCTGTCCTTGCTGCACTGCAGTTCTTTATACACTGAAGAAGAATGTTGCATTTAAAATATCAGCCCTTGCTGCTGGACCACCAAAATCCTCCCATTTCAAAGCAATGTCTGAACAGCTGGAACAAACATTTTTCTCACAAAAAGCAAGACACAGTTGACCACTATGCCCTTCATCTTCGGGGAGACACAAAATACACACCTCAACCAAATTCTCAAATAAGCCCCTAATATTCGATAGACAGGAGTAGCTGGCAGGAACTGAGATGTCTCCCATTTTGAGGCATTTGAACCCAACATCCAAATGGTTTTATGTTGCGTAAGTCTCTGTTTTATAAACAGCCTGTAGTGCTGAGACAGTGTGCTGCAGCAGCTCTTGGGAGCTCTCTCTTGTGAAGCTGCACTGTTTCCTAAATTGCTCTGTTCTCACTTCTAATATTATCCAGAATGATGAAACTAAATTTGTTCCTTAGAGCTTTGCGTTAGCTGCCTGCCTCTGTCAGTGCACTTCAGACCAAGCCAAAATACTGAATGGTGGGGGCACAATTGTGCTACACGATGCAATGCTTTGGCATGAGTTCAAGAAGCTTAATGCCAGAAAGGGTCAGTAAATAATGTCATGACTTCCTATATATACAGAACTTTACATTTAATTACAGGCTGAGGTACTAAGGGTACAGAAGAATTGAAAAAATGAAAAAAAATTAACCAGGAGCCTTCAACCTCCCTTTGTTTTTCAATGTTAACTTTACATTTCAAAACAACTTGTCCTCTTTTCAACTTCTGTCAGAAGTGCTGGTTTCCTTTGAGGAGCCAAAAGTTCTTATTTCAGGCAGCACATCAAGAGAAACCATGTTTTCCCAGAGCAGAGTCAGCAAGTACTGAAAAGAGACTTCAGTGACTGTAGAAGCAGCTACTGAAAATATCCCAATTGGTGTAAGACTCCCAGGTCTTAATGTGCAGGGGAAGCTTTGGGAGCAGTGGGCATAGGGAAAGGGCAGGATTAATAAGGAGAGAGGGCTGGATACCAGGGTACTTTAGGATAGAAAAGTCCGAGAATGGCAATGCCAAAAGTATTTCCCTCCTCCTTTCGAAAAACAAAGCAAAGGAAAACAAAACACAAAGTTTTGATAAAACAAAGAGGCAACTTTACTTTACAAAGTAAAGCCAGTATCAATCACACACAGCAGGAACTCAATTTAGCATAGTGAATTCCCTCTATTTTCCTGTTGACTTGCAGATTAGGAAGGCACAGGATAAAGAGATCCTGTCAGGGACATTAACGGAGCTCTCCTGCAAAGATACCATACATAAACCCTGGTCACAGCCTCTCCTTACCATGAAGCAGCCAGCTCTGGAGATGTGTTTCCCGCTGATTGACACTATCTCCGAGAGAGTGAGGACAGGAACAAGTTAGAATGTCCTACCCGAGGTGTGACCCCTGTGTGCCCTCACTCACAGCTACCCCATTAACCCTTCTGCCTGGGATTTAATTCTGTGGAGTGATTTGTTCTGAAATAGAGACCTGACTGATATATAAATAGCAGAATAAACTTGCTCACTATCACCACTTTTCCACTCACCTTATATTCAGTTTTCTCTTGTTCCTTCTGTGTTCTGTGTTTAACAGGCCATCTTTTATTTTTAATATTCGAATATCTCTGGCATGTGGTAGATCTATTCTGCCTCTCTGGCAGTTTTAGCATAAGAATTGTTTTGTTTTGGAGTAAAGTGGGGAAAGAAAATGAATAAGGTAAACATAAATTCAGAAAAATATTTGCAAAGACAACACTGGGAAAATTCTTTCTCCTCCACGTGAGAGCATTTAGTGTGCTGTGGCAATACGTAGTGACTGGCTACTATAGTATGTTGATATGACTGCTTCCATTATTTTCATTCTATTTATATTCTGGAAGATACTAAAGCCAGCTAGTGATATGGAAGGTAATGGTTATTGGTGATGGCATCTCTGAGAGCTGCTTAGACTAGAGTCACACTTAAAAATCAAATGAGTAAGATCCTGCTGCAGAAAGTCCAGCTGGAACTAAAAACTTCCATCTGAAGTTGTAGTCTCACTTAGTTGTGAGAGCCATTACCTTTCCCGTTACACTCCCTGGATGCCCAGAGCTAAAAAAAATGAGCTATTAGAGCTGGAATTACTGAGCCAAAGCTCTCAGCCTGGGACTACAATCCTCAGTAACACACTGTGTCACACTGTGACTTCCTCTACAGTGGGAAATTAAACATGCCTGGGGTCAAGTAGCATGGAATGCCAACATATATCCTATTAAATGGTCCTTGATCCAGAGTATCTTCTGAATAGTGCCTGGGAGCTATTGGGACAGTGCTAGCTGGCCAATGTAACAACTGCCAGAGGCTATTCTGACAATTTAACTCATGACAAGTTTGTTTATCCTCAGAAATCTTCCTTGACACTTTAAATTACTAGAGTGGGCACAATCTGTCAAAAATAATGTTTTCCTCACATTTCAATACAGTGTAGTATTCCTTCCTCTAACCTCTATATTATGTGCCTTTGATCTACACTACCAAAATACATATAATTGTCCCATGATTTAATACTTACCTGTTAGAAACAAGCTACTTTAGTTAATAAACAGTCATATTAAATTAGAAACTCATTAACCTGTACCCAGACTGCTTGTCACAAATACTGTGTTTTTACCACCAGCTCTAGCAATCGATAAGTCTCCTGCTTTACCATATTCCTTTTCCCATAAGAGTTCCTGGAAGATCACCGCTTTGCAAAGGCAGTTCAACCATTCTTTGGGGACACTTGCTGGCTGACAGGCAAAAAAAAAAAAAGAAAAAAAAAGAGAGGCCACTAAAGAGAAGACTTTCTGATGGATAGCCCTCGTGAGCTAGGAAGTCAGTGGATTACAAGTGCTCCCCAGTAACTAAGCTCCTCCTAGGCATATCCATATCAGCCTTCAAAAGAGAAAGGTATTTCACGATCCTATAGGATACTGAAAACAAGCACTAGATGGAGCAGTGGGTAAACTTCTGGACTCTCTCCCTGCTTACATTCAATCCATGAAGTTACCAGATAGCCCTCTTGGAATCTGAGCTGACAAGCTGATGCCAGGCCAGTACTTCGTGAAGACGCAAGTGTGCCTTGGGTGGGGCTGAAACACTGGGCCATATTCCATGGCTCTTTGGATTCAGTGCCATTACTACTGATGTATAACTGGTGGCCACATTCTTAGATATATTCTTAGATGTTTCTACATTCTTCTTTGTCTAACAGTTTTGACTAATATACATTCTTTTTGAAGATTTTCACTAAGGATCTGTAAGTCCACAGTATCCCACTTATCGTTTGACTGCTGAGGACTTCGAGTCAACGAAATCAAAACCAGACCTTTCTTTTTAATTATGGATAGTGCATTACACCTTGTCTGCCTTACAAAAATATCACAGCTTTTTCATAGCTGAGAGTGCACAAAGACTCTGGTCTTCCTTGGTGTTTGAAGAATCCCATTATAGGGTGTCCCTAACATTAGACAGCTCAAAACATGTATGAAGGGGGAGAAATTTTCACAAGGCATCTGGCCTGGGTTTCAGGCATTTTCCCAATTGGAGGAAAAGTTATCTTGTTGGAGAGGAAAAAGCATATTGTTAGGAAACATCCTATGATTCTTAGGGTAACTTGGAGGGAAAGGGGAATGCCAAAGTGAACAGCTTTTAAGCATTTGGGAATGCCAGTGTGGACTTCAGCTTTCTTTAAAGAACAAAAAATAGAAAAGGGGAGGGAATATTTCCACCTCTTCCCTTGACAAAAACAATCTTTGTAATGTCAACCAACAGCTAGTGCTGAGCTTATCACCCTCTCCACTCTGCCCTGCTCTCCCATCTCAGTAACCTGTTCTGGCTTCTGAAACTCACACCCTTTGGAACTGATTAAATAATGAACTTTTCACGTCAGGCTCTGCATCAAATAAGAGAAAAAAAAATCCTGTGGGTTGCATATGGAGTTCTTCAGTATAGCTTCAAGACCCAATGTCTGAAAATTCACTGTAAAAATGAAAGAGGGTCACTTCTAAAATAAAAAGTTAAAGTGGATTGTTTTGAAAATAACAATTGTTTTAAGGCCTCACCCATCCTTGTTTTTTTCCCTCCGGACTGTTTATCAAAACCTGACCTAGTTTGCCAGTTTCATGGCAAATTACTTCAGTTTTCCAGAAGCTGCAGATGTCCCTCACCAGATTACTAAGAAAATAACAGTAGAGTATATATTGTTTGCGTGAGGGCTATTTGAAGAATTATTCATGTCAGCAGTTAGTCATAAACCTTTATACAAACATTTATGTCACCAGAAAGCTGATGACAACCCCAAATTCTTCTCCTAATTTTACCCCCACTCTTCCCTTTTCTAACACACTTCCTAAATGAACCCAATGATTTGCCCAGAATTCATCCATCTGACTTTATGCCTAAGATATGCTCCAAGGAGGCAGGAACAGCTTACAGCTTGGTTAGAAGGACTCAAAAGTAAGTTCCATTTACTCATGTAAACCTGGCATTTAGCTGAACTCAAGCATTGACACGCTAATGGTTGTTGTTTAGCTGCAAAACCAATTTATTTTACATTTTAAGACACAATGTAGCATCATGCTACATCTCTCAATAGCCCCAGTAGCACCTCTCAAAGAGACACATCAGTGACTTTAGCTGCAAGGGAGAGCCAGGCCTCAGCCCACACAAACAGTAATTATTGCATTGTTCACCTTGTTCCCCTTCAGTCACCGGTAACAAGAATTGATGCCCAGACAGCAAAGAGTGGTCAAATAGCTCATACTCATCTCCTCCGGCACAGGTACCACAGGCAGTCACTGAGGAGGACGGACGACTGGAGACAGGAGATTGCCTGCTTTATCTGTGCCTGAAGCTGGTCCTGATTCAAGGTGTAATGGCAGAACATGTCAACATGTGACAGCACTCTTGTTTTCAAAGTGTATGCAAGATGTCAGCGTTAAAACCTGGGCCAGGAAAAGGCTGAAAATAAGCAAAGGAATGCTAAAGCACACCTTAAAATCCTACTCCAGAGAAATGCAAGAAGACACTATTAACCTGAGCCAAAATCACTTGGTGTTGGAAGGAAAGACCAAGAGGGAGTGGCTAAATTGACAGAAAATACCTCAAGTTATGCAAATATGAATGACAATAGTGATCAAGAACAAGAACATTACTGTCACATAATGGGGAAAAGTAATTTGCACATGGCAATATCCGCTGGCACTATTGCTGTGAATAATTACTCTGAGGTTCAATTTAGTAATGAATATCACTGAGACCACTTTAAAGAAGAAAAGAGTATAGGATGTTAGCAGAGAAAGGTTTTGTTTGTTACTTTATTAATGATGATTTGTATAATGCCTTATTAGTCATCATTTGTATTTGTGTAGAGGCCTTCATTATAAAAATCACTCTACAGAGAGACCTAATTGATTCTATGGAGAGAACCACACTGATTTTGAGGACATGCACAATGAATATTACATCACTTTCACGTGCTTTTCTGTTGGCTATACAGGAGACAAATCCTCTTTCTATGACACACTCTCTCTGCAAAACTGTAGACCGAGATGTAAACAGAACTATGCTAAAACAGTGAGTACTCTGCATTTACCTAAAAAATACATATTATTACAGTATGCTCCTATTTCAAATGACAGTTGCTCTGAATTATGGTAAGGTACTTTAACTAAAGATTTTACCACTTATAAACATTTCTTGAACTTGAAAGCCATGCACTTATTTAGCAGCATGTTATTCCACTTAATGGGGTAATGAAGAGTAGAAGCAAAACCAGGCTACCTGCACTTTTTGGCATCCTGTGTATCATTGTCATCAAAGTGATGATGTGGCAAGGGGAACAGCTCAAGCGCATCACTAAGCTCTGAAATAAGCTATGCCATTATGTGGAAGCTCCCATGAAGCCCCAGTGACTGTTAAATTATTGAATGTGAATTGCTTGAAAATGCAGTATTTCCAATAATTCCTTTGCAAAAGACTGAAATTTTGTTCCCTACTAGATGTCTCATGCAATAATAAAATCAAAGCACGAAATCCCTATGCAATAGCAGATTAAAGAGAACAAGGAGAGCGTAAGGTATTACCGAAAAATAAAATTAAGGATAATCTTGTATTAAGTGTTTGGATTCAGTCTTCATCCAGAAAGAAAATCCTACAATAAGTACCTATGGATTCATCTTCTGGTGATGCTTGCTATCCTTAACCCCAGCTCTGGGAAGACTGCTGTTCCTCCCTGAAAAGCCACTCCATGGAAGAGGACCATAGTAACACATCCTAGAATATTTCAGCGGGGTAAAATGGAGGGCAAGCTGCCCACAAGCTCGCATGAAATGTTACTGGTTTCCCCACATTGTCACTATGACCCTCTGCGCAGTGGAGTCAAAATTATTTGGCTCATTGCTGTGAACTCTCCGTTCTGTTATTGTCAGCAGACAGCACTCCTTTTCTGCCAAAAAGCTGGGATGTGTGCAAAGCAGGAAGACTTGGGCCTTGCCCTTTACCCCTTCCCACTTCTCCTTCTCCTTCTCCTT
>VZRV01005908.1:0-41280 GCA_013398115.1 Falcunculus frontatus
TCACATGGAGTTTGTTGTGTTCCTCTAAAGTCACGGAGCTGGGGATGTTCCCTGCCCGGGAATTCTCCATTCCACAGGGATGGAGAGGTGCTAGAACACAGCCAGAAATGAATCTGTCACCCTCAGGTGCAGCCACGCTCACATCCAGGGCCAGCTTGGAAGGCAAAATATTAATAAAGCTTCCAAAAGGCTGAAAATTCGGGAGCAAGGCTTTTTCCCGGTGAAGAACAGACCCAACAGGTGCCTCCAGCAGGATGAGCTGTAGCAGGGGTCACCTCTGACAGGAGAGGAGGAAAGTGTTTTCCATCCTCATCCGGAATTCCCAAACCCATTTTTTATAAGGAATCTGGAATAGGAACAGGCAGGATTTCACAGGCAGCTCCCTGGACCACAGGCTGATTTTATTTTATTTTATTTTATTTTATTTTATTTTATTTTATTTTATTTTATTTTATTTTATTTTATTTTATTTTANAACAAAACACTTGGAAAGCTCAAATAGGCGAATTCCTTTTCCCTCTCTCTTGATTTCATTACTTTTAAGCTACTGAGGCAATGGACAAAGCTAGGGTCAGGCTCTATAATGAAAGTTATTTAAAATAATCAAGAGCTGGAGGGATTTCCATTTTTTTTCCCCTTTTTTTTTCCATTTTTTTCCGGTTTTTTTCTTTTTTTCAATTTTTGTTTTCCATTTTTCCTCTTTTTCTTTTTTCAATTTTTTTTTCCATTTTTCCTCTTTTTCTTTTTTTCTTCTCCATTTTTTTTTTCCATTTTCCTCGTCTCGTGGCATCAAAATCCAAAAGAAAACCACAACATTCCACGGAAGAACCTCCCATCAATCGCTGCCCTGCAATCCCTGGAAGGGAATTCAGCACACGCTGATGGAAATTCACTTTATTCACCTCGAGCCTCAGCTTGCACTTTCACCCCGAGAGCCAAAGGGGCTGGGAACGATGGAGTTTCCTGCCAATCAACCCCAGGAAATGCAGGAATCTCTTCCACAACTTCCACAGCGGATTTCCAGCCCAAAGCAGATGGCAAAGGCACCTTTTTGGGACAAACAAGAGCAGCTCCTGCTGCACCCTGCTCAGGAAAGGAAAATCACCCCACTAATGAGGGGATCCGGGCACACAACCTGTGCTCCTGATTTATGGGAGCTCCAGATGAACGATTTCGGCCCAGAGCTGGGTAAATGACAAGAAAAATTCGAGTGAAGCCCTTCAAGGGGTCAGGTAAAACCTGACAGAGGATTTCAGGCAAGGGCAGAGAGAGAATCCCACAAAAACCAGGCTGAAAGGGGATTCCAGATGTGATCCTGATGCAGCTTTTATGGGAAAAGGAGCCCAGATGGGAATAAAAAATGATCAACTTCCAGAAAAGTTGTTGGAGAATGGGAAGTTTCAGATTTTCACTCAGGGTAAAAGGGCAACAAACCCCATGAAATATCGAAATTTAAGTGAAACCTGAGAATCCCCACCCAGTGATTTCTCACCAGAGTGGTTCACCCCTTTACTCCCATCCCACCCAAACTCAAACCCAGCTGTGGAAAAGGTTTGTTCCTGCTTTTTCCTGCTCCAGAGGCACCATCTACCCCATATTTTTATTCCAGAAAACAGATTTCAGGAGAGAAATTCATAAATTCCAGTTTGTCACAGCAGGGACTAACAGGATTTGCCTAAAAATCTTCCACTCTGCCCATGCACAGATCTGATTGCTGATTTGGGATTTATCAGCATCCTTTCTGCCCTTTTTTGAGAGGAAAAGGGAAAATCTGCCTCTGGAATGGTGGAAACAACCAAGAACAGCCAGTAATTATTAATAAACTCCCCTCACATGACCAGCTTGGTGCCTTGATTAAATTAAACAGATAAAGGACCACTGAAACTTTTAAAAAATACATAAATTGGGGGATCTCACTTGATAAAAAGAATGATCCCATTGTACTTTTTGTGGGGAAAAGGGGCTCTGAACAGCCTCTGCTGTACCAAGTCCTACAAAGATTTTGGAGTGTGACACAAAGAGCACAGGGGAGGGGAGCTTTGATTCACATCACAAAATGTTCCTCTCATCCCGTGCTCCGAGCACAGGCTCTGAATGAGGGAATTGGGGATGTAGGTCAGGCATAGAGGCTTTTCCCACCTTCCCAACTTGCTCATCCTCTCCTAATTCTCTAAAAGAAATAATCTGCCCTCCCTGGCTGAGCTGGGTCAGGGCAAAGTTGTGTTTTCAGAGCTCATGGTGGGAGTGAAAACTTTCCCTGCACACAAAATTCCAGTTTTGGGCTACACAGGATGATTTTCTGGGATTTTAATTCACTTTAGGAATGCAAGAAACTTGTGGCTATCTCCATTCCATAAACCTCCAGGCAGAGGTGGAATAAAGATGAACAGCAAGAAGAAAAGTCTGCACATGTAAAATTCGAAATAGAGGGAAAGAGAGGGAAAGAGAGAGGGAAAGAGAGGGAAAGAAAGAGAGGGAAAGAAAGAGAGGGAAAGAGAGGGAAAGAAATAGAGGGAAAGAAAGAGAGGGAAAGAGAGGGAAAGAAAGAGAGGGAAAAATAATAGAAGAAGAAATAATAAAGAGAAAGAAATAATAGAGAGAAAGAAATAATAGAGAGAAAGAAATAATAGAGAGAAAGAAATAATAGAGAGAAAGAAATAGAGATGGGAATGTTCTGCTTCTTTCTCTTCCCAAAAGTAAGGAAATTCTGGGATTGCTCTGGAGACCCTGGGGCTGCAATCCCAGCTCCCACACCTGGAAATGTCCTGGGCAAACTGGAGCTGGCTTCAAATTCATCCTTTCCAAGAGATAAAGCAGCTGAAAACAGTGGGAAAAGGCACTGAAACGAGCTGGAAATCCACAGGAAGTTTGGATCCCCGCTAAAGGCTGATGGCATTGGCCTGGCAGATGCAGAACATCTGTTTGCTGACATCTGGGACTCCCAGACACTCTGGAACTTCCCAGCTTCCTTTAGATGAAATCCCAGCCATAAAAAAAAAAATTAAAAAAATAAAAAAACCCGGAATTTCCCAGCACATTCCTCAGTTCTGAGAAATCAAATCCTTTGCACCAGCCTTGCCTGTTCCTGTTCGTTATCAAGCCTTGATTTTTCCAACGAGGAGCAATTCGAGGAATCAGGAAATGCAGATTTGCTGTTAAAATACAGCACAAAGCACTGATGGCCGTGGCAGATTCTGCTGCTGATTTGTACCCACAGATGATTATTTAATAACCCTTAAAAATATCCTGCTGCTCTGGGATCGTTCAAACACAAAAATGCTGCGGAAAAACACGTTAAATCAGGTTTAGTGGATTAATCCTGGAATTGTTTGGGAACAATCATGATGCCTCCTGCAGCCACCTAGAAACAGAGACTGGACAAGAGGAAGGGAATAAAGACAGGTATTTATTTGAAGGGCCTTCAAGGTACACCCTGGGGGAGCCAGAGGCTGCTTCCAAAAATTGGACCCCAAGATGGACCCCAGGTCACGAGTTCTTCACACTTTTATAGGTTTGGATCATTTGCATATCAGGGTTCATTCTCCAATTAAAGCCCCAGTTTAACGATGTAACTCCCCTCAGCTTGCCCCCCTCAGAATCTTTGGTTTACACATTTTGGGCCTAAAAACAGCCTGGCTGTCCTTGAAGGCAAAGCCTGGAGAGGCTTTGTTCTGTCTGCCCAGTACGAGAGAGCAGGAATTACAGGCTCCAAGGAACTTCAGAGTTCCACTCTGAGCAGTACAGAATTTGAAAATATAAAAGTTAAAACCTAAGGCATCAATCACACCTGGATAGGAAGGACCAGCACTGACAGGGGCCAGGGCAAGGAAGAAATGTCCCAGTCCAAGATTTGCACCCTAAAGAGGAATAGGAAGAATTATGGAACTTCCAGTTTTGGAGCTGCTCTGGCCAGGTTTTATCCCAAAAGCAACACTCATTTATGGCAGCACCTTCTCCTGCAGAGATCAGGTACCCTGGGTGAAAAAAAGCTATTTACTGTGAGGGTGGGGAGGTCCTGGCACAGATTATCCCAAAAATCTGCAGCTGTCCCATCCCTGGGAGTGTCCAAGGCCAGGCTGGACAGGGCTTGGAGCACCTTGGGATGGTGGAAGGTGTTGGAGTGGAATTGGATGATCTTTAAGCTCCTCTCATCCCAACCCATTCCATGATTCCAGTGCAGAAACGAGTGAGGCACTTAAAAACCTAAATAATTCCCAATGAAACACCAACATCCAGGGAAAACCACGGAGCAGAGCTGCATTTTGGAGTTCATTATCCAACATCTCAGCACTGGGTCATGGCCCCACCTCCAGGAGCAGCCCTGGGCATGGGAAAAGCTCCTCATTTCAGGCTCAGTTTCAGCTCCCCGTTGCCACCCAGGCACGGGTTCGTTGCCACGTTACAGAGCAAATATTTTCCCCCTTTGGGTTGTTTAACAACAAACAAAACCCCGTGGAGGAGGCGTTTTCTGGCCTGATTTAGTACAGGGAGAGCCAGGCCTCGAAACCAGAGCGGTCTGGGCTCCAGGGCTGTTCCTAGAAGTCAAACATGGAATATTTCCATAGTGCCAGGCTTTGGGATCTCCGTGGGGATGCCATGGCAGGGAGGGGTGGGAATGGAACAGGAGCCCTGCCCATCCCTGGTACCCACGGGATTTTCCTCCTCACCTTCCACAGATATTTTATTTAATGGGATTAACCCTCTCTGGGTGCTCTGGGTGCTGAGAGGGATGGGACAGGGGGGTTTGGACATGGATTTCTTTTCCCCCTTTGGGGTTGGTTTTCCTCCTCTTTGGGGCTGATTTTCTTCTCTTTGGGGCTGATTTTCTTCTCTTTGGGGCTGATTTTCCTTCCTCTTTGGGGCTGATTTTCCTTCCTCTTTGGGGCTGATTTTCCTCCTCTTTGGGGTTGGTTTTCCTTCTCTTTGTGGCTGAGTTTTTCCCCCTCTGTGGCTGATTTTCCTCCTCTTTGGGGCTGATTTTCCTCCTCCTTGGGGCTGATTTTCCTTCCTCTTTGGGGCTGATTTTCCTTCCTCTTTGGGGCTGATTTTCCTCCTCTTTGGGGTTGGTTTTCCTTCTCTTTGTGGCTGAGTTTTTCCCCCTCTGTGGCTGATTTTCCTCCTCTTTGGGGCTGATTTTCCTCCTCCTTGGGGCTGATTTTCCTTCCTCTTTGGGGCTGATTTTCCTTCCTCTTTGGGGCTGATTTTCCTCCTCTTTGGGGCTGATTTTTTCCCCCTCTGTGGTTGATTTCTTCCCCTCTTTTTGGGGTTGGATTTTTCCCCCCCCGTTTTGGGCTGATTTTTCTCTCCCCATCTTTGGGGCCAATTTTTCCTCTGCTCGTTTTGGGGGTGATTTTTTCTCCCCCCTTTTCAGGGCTGGGTTTTTTTCCCCCTTTTTGGGAGCCGAATTTTCTCCCCTCCTTTTGGGCCTGATTTTTCTCTCTCCCTTTTTGGGGACAATATTTTCTCCCCCCTTTCAGAGCTGAATTTTCCCCCCTTTTTTTGGGACTGGATTGTTTTCCCCCCTTTTCAGGGCCAATTTTTCTTCCCTCCTTTTTTGGGGGCTGGATTTTTCTCCCCCTTTTCAGGGCCAATTTTTCTTCCCCCTTCATGGCTGATTTTTGTCCCCCCTTTTGGGGCCGTTTTCTCCCCCTCTTTGTGGTTGATTTTTTCCCCCAGCTCTGCCCTTTCTGTGGGGTTTTTTTGCAGCCAGTATCCCATCACCCTGAGAACTCTGTGACATCAGAGCACATCACACTCACTCTGAGTTCCCACAAAATTCCCTGGGCTTTCCATTCCGAAGAAAAAAAATATAACAATTTTCATGAACTTTGATGTTTCAGGGGAAAAAAAAAGGAAAGAATTCAACTCCTCCTGAAGTGCTGATTATTGAGATTTTGAGTTATAAATCAGCATCAAATATTTCCAGGAAATGTGATGGAATTTAGCTGGGAAAAAAGGGCCGTGGAGACAATTTTGGAATTCAGATCCCACTTAATTTTGAGTCCTGATCCACACACAGGAAAGAATTTGACCCCCAATTTTAAGCCCAGAAGATCTCCAGATGTCCCTGACAAATGTAACAAACTGCCACATCTGTTAGAAAATCCTACACTTGGACAAGAGTTATTAAAAGTAATTAATGCTAATTAATTCAATAACCTTGGGATGAAGGAGGAGAATTAAGTGAATTTTAAGGAGTTCTTACTCAAGAAATAAAGCAGTCATTTTTCCCCAAAGCATCACAACGATGGATATGAGAAATCAGAGAATTTCAATAATTTTTAAGGCACAGGAAAAGGAAATTTTATCATTTACGTGCCGAGCAGAAAATGCAACCTCTGTAAAAACATTTTTACTCCAGATAAACCCTGATGATACAAGAACTTTAATTCACCACGGGCAGCTCCTGTGGTGCTGTTCCCTGTGGGTCACCAACACACTGAGAAAAGCCTCCTTCACTTGGTTTTATATATTTGCACACAAATTATGTGCAAATAATGATATAAAATTGGATAAAACACAGCTGTGACCTTGAGGAAGCAAAACCAGGAGGAGAAATGCAGGAGTTTTTCAAAGCAGGGCTGGCTCAGGCGGTATTTGCTTGGAATATTCTGAAAATCACGTTCAATTCTTTAATTTGATCTTCTGTGCATCAGAACACTGAACTTCAATCACTCATCCACTGCACTGAATAATAAACTCGGGTTTAACTAAGCCCAAATCAGCTCGTGCTGCTCCTGGGGCAGGAGATTCTCACTCTGAGCATCTTCCTTGCCCTTGGAAATCACTTCCAGAATATCATCAATAAATGGCATTCCGAGTGTGCCCAGTCTCTCATCTCAATTTGTCTGATTTCAGCTTCCAAAGAAACATTGGATTCTCTGGCAGATTCCAAGGGGCTTCAAGCACAGGAATTCTCTCTGGAAGGGGAAGTGACTACATTTAAATTACCTCGTTATCAGCTAAATAGAAGGCGTTGAACCATTTTATCCCATCTCTAGGTAATTTCGGTGGTCTCCCTCTCCATTTTAAACCCATTTAACAAAGGCAATAACAATTTAAATAAAGAGGGATTGATCAGGCAGCGTTTTATTGTTAACCGTTGCTTTGCAAAGTCGCAATAATTTGGGGAAAATGAGATTTTTTTTTTTTTTAATATGGTAACAGCAGGGCAAGGCAGGAGGATTACATGGGAAAAATGGGATATTCTAAACAGGAATATAAATAATTTAAAGGGAGAACCCCCTGGCAGTGGCCAGTGCTCTCTGCATCACCATCCCCACAGCCTGGGAGGATTATAAAATGAAAGAGCAGCTTGATGGACAGCTCATGCAATCCCTGGAGTCTCCAATCCAATGGGGATCACTCCCAGCTCCTGCCAAGCTCCTGGAAAACTCCTCTGGGTGAAACCTCCTGGAATCTGCCCTTGGTGGGTGACCCCGAGCTCTCAGCTGGGCACCAACTCCTGGCACAGCTCAGGGAAAAGTTTTTTTTTTCCAACCCACCCAAGAGGGTTTTGCCCCAGCTGTGGGAGCACACAGAGCTCTTGGACAGGCTGGAAACACCACAGGGTTTTTTTTTTTTTATTATTATTATTATTCCTTCCCTTCCTTGGGGGAAAGAAAAAGTGAAACTAAACTTTAGTCCTACTCAGCTTTAAGAGCTGCTCTTTGCTTCCAGCGCTGCAGCAGCTCTGTGGATCTTGTGCTTGCTTCAAAGTTTTTTCCCAGAGTTTGGGTTATTTTGGGTCTGGCCAGGCCATTCTGGGGCAGTAAATCTGAGAGGAGATGACAATCCCTGATGTCAGCACTGTGACCTCTGCTAAGGGACATTCCTCTTGTGTTTTAGGGCTTGCAGGCTCCTTAAAAAAAAAAAATAAAATAATCCCCAAACCAACCAAACAACAAAACAAAAAGAGGAAAAATCAGAACAAAGTTTAGGGTTTGTTAAATACCTGATCATTATGAATGTAGAAAAGATGCTCTCTCAATTCCCATCGTCCCAGCAGCAGCACTGCAGGATTGGAGTCAGTAAAGGCTGATATTAAAGGCCAAATTTCAGCCTCTTAAAGGCTGATAACAAAGGCCAAATCTCACCCTCTTAAAGGCTGATATTAAAGGCCAAATTTCAGCCTCTTAAAGGCTGATAACAAAGGCCAAATCTCACCCTCTTAAAGGCTGATATTAAAGGCCAAATCTCACCCTCTTGATTCATTTCAAGAGACTCCTGCACGAGTGTTTTCAAAGGAAAGAACGAGGTTTTTAGGATTGCCCACCCCATCAGCCAGGCAAAGCTGCCCTGAAGCAGGACAATTCTCTGCTTTATTCTCCCTTTCACCACCTTTTTTCCCCCCCTTATTTCAGCTCTTTGCCGTTTGATTTATTCCAAACCCCCAGGAAAAGCCTCAGTGGGTTCAGAACCGAGCTGTGAGATGCCTTCAACTGCCCAAAAACCTGTGATAAAAGGGCAGGGTCGGACTCTGAAGGGACAAGTGACACCAATCCCCAGAGCTCCATCAGCTCTGGGAGCTGGGGAATTCTCTGATCCCATCCCCTGCAGCACAAGGGAACAGCTCTGTGAGCAAAGCACTGGCCACTGCAGGGAACAGAGCTCAGAGCCCCTGAAAACCATAAAAAAATCTTGTTTTGTGGCACTCAAAGCTTCTCAGATCGAAACAAAGAGCAGCAGGAAGGTCAGATATTAACAAAAATTTTGTGCAGTTGACACTGGGTATTTCTTTCTCTCCAAGGAAGATTTTTAAAGCCAAAGAGCAACATTCCAAGTGGATTTTCAGCTTCATCTAAAACCCAACAATAGTTAAAATATATGGCCTTGACTTCCACTCCTTGAGGGTATTTATTGGTGCAGGGTATAAATCCAGCAGGGACCACGTTCCTGCCCCGCCATGGAGAAAAGGAAGTGGATCTCTGATAAATAATTGGCATAAAATTGATATAAAATATTTTTTTTCTAGGAGAAAACCTGTAACCAGCAGGTTCTGAAAGGTTCTGAGGCTCAGGTGCTACCCAGGGAGCTGCCAATTAAAAGATGCTCAGGGAATGGAATTCCCAAAATGAAATTTCAGCCTCAACTTTGGCAATCCCAGCCAGAGCTGGTGGGATCCTCTTGATGCCACTGGCACTTGGACGAAATCTTTTCAGAAGAAAAAATAAAATGAATATTTTTTCCACCGCCAGGCAACGTGAACTGTAAATATCCAGCCCTGCTAATGCATCAGAACCCAAATTATCTCCAAGGATAGAATTCTGGGCAGGTCGCTAATCCAGCTCCAATTCCACTTAGCAAATATTTAATTTGTCATCTGCTAATTAACTGAGTAGCTGGAATGTTTTCCAAGGTGTGACACCACGCACAGGAAAGTTCTAGGCCCTTGAAGGAGATTTTAAATCCAAGGATCCACTGCCTTTGGCTCAGGGTGAGAGGGAAATATCCCAACTCAGCGTGGCCAAAATGAAACCTCACTCACTGCAGGCAAAAATTGAAGTGAAATCTGATTCACTGCGGACGAGAATTATCTCTGATTTTAGAGCAGAGAGGGAATTTCTGAGCAGAGCCACAGTCTGCAGCTCTGAAGATTTTCTCGTGGTGATTTCTGTATTTTTCTCTCTGCTCTGTTCCACACTTCCAACTCTCACTTTGTGTTGCTTCTTCATTAAAGAAATTTCACCTGTTTTCCATCAGGGAATTCCAGCAGATGAGGAGCTGGGCATGACCTGGGAGATTTTTCCCTTTTCTGTCACAGAAAGGGTCTGACTTTACTTACAGGACTTGCTGAAGGTTTGTAACAATTCTAGCATATTTTAATTAGCAATTCTCACCCTGAAAACGATTCCCTCTCCCATTCCTGATATTTTCTCATTCCAATTCACCTTTCTTTAACCGAAGCTTAATTCCTGCAATACATAAACCCAAGGAACACGATTTTTTCTTCAATTTGAAGCCATTTCCAGCCATTTTTCCCTGCTCCCTTTTAACCAGCAGGATCCATTCCTGGCAGGGCACTTGCTCTGCCCAACCCCCCCTTAGCAATAAAACACCTGGGAGTGAACTGGGAATATATTGATTTTTCCACATAGCTGCTGGCTACGGATCCATATTCATAACATAACATGGAATCTCTGGCTTCTATCAAAATATGAAAGAAAAATTCAATTGGAGCAAAAAAGATACACAAAAAATATTCAATTAATGGACGCTCTGTTCAGTCCCTTGGCACACAGGTATTAAAAAAAAGCACATTTATGTTATACAGCAGCTCAGGCTGCCAAGCTGGGCCTGTGTTATTCCAGATTTCCCTGCTTGGACAGGAATTTTCTCCTCACATCCCAGCCTCTTGCGGTTTTCCAAATTTCTGCCATTCATGGGGAAGCTGCAGCTCTGGAAAATGCATTTCCAGCCCAAGCCCAGTCCTGGAGTTCAGCTCTTGGCACACCCAGGAAAGATCCTCCAGATTCCCTTTTTTCCTGCATCCTGAATTCAGGGTCAGAGGGATCTGATATTGGGGATCAAGGAACAAACCAGACCATGGAAATCAAGGGTTTTCCAGAGTTCTCTTTGTAATTGTTATGGGAATATAGGGAGGGAGGTGATGGAGAGGCTGTTTACAAGGGATGGAGGGACAGGACACCGGGAATGGTTTCTCACTCCCAGAGGGCAGGGAGAGGTGGGATTTTGGGAAGGAATTCCGGCCTGGGGGGTGGGGAGGGGCTGGGATGGAATTCCCAGAGCAGCTGTGGCTGTCCCTGGATCCCTGGAAGTGTCCAAGGCCAGGTTGGACAGAGCTTGGAGCACCCTGGGACAGTGGAAATTGTCCCTGTCCATGGTAGGGGTGACTCTGGATGATCCTTAAAATCCCAACTCGACCCATTCCATGATTCTGATAGATTTTGTTGGATACCTCTCTATTGTAGGGACAATCCCATGGCAGGACAAAGGGTGATGGGTTTGAGCTGAAAAATTGATATAGATTGGATATAAAAAAGAAGTTTTTTTACACTGATGATGCCTCCTGCAGCCACCTAGAAACAGAGACTAGACAAGAGTAAGGGAATAAAGACAGGTATTTATTTGAAGGGCCTTCAAGGTACACCCTGGGGGAGCCAGAGGCTGCTTCCAAAAATNCTGAGGGCAGCAAAATGCTGGAATACACCCAGGGAGATCACGAATCCATCCCTGGAAACACTCAAGGTCAGCCTGGGACAGGGCTCCAGGGAACCTGATCCCACTGAAGGTGCCCTGTCAGGGGGAGATTGGATTAAATGACCTTTAACGACATCCCTACAATTCCACACTCAAATCCTAATTAAACATTCCCAAGGAGGGATTAGAATATTAAGAAGCAGAAAACGCGGCTGCAAAAGATTTTTTTTTTTTTTTTTTNACGCTTCTTCCCAAAGTTTTTTTTTTTTTTTTTTTTGATTCAACCAGGCAGCTTTTCTTTGCATGCCAAGGTGGGTTTGGCCCCGAGACTGGCACTAATTCCCAGGTTATTTTCACAGCCTCAAGGAGGGGCTGTGCTGAAACACTGCCCGGTGCCACTGGTGCTGATGTCATTGTCACAGCGTGGTCACAGAGCCCAGATTAAAGGCACTCAAAGCCTCCTTAAGCAGTGACAGCAAGGTCACTTTCTGCCAGACACCACAGAGCTCAGCTTGGGAACACCTCCATGGCCCACATTCCACCTGGGAAGGGCAGGAAGGGAATCTCCTTTCCAGATGGGCAGGAGTAGAGTAAATAAATAGAATTATTGCTGTTGCTGGAACACTTTATAACAGCCAGTAATTCTGCTGGGTGATATATGAATGTGTCTTCAATAGATTAAAAAAGGAGAGTAACTCAGAATGGTGGAGTGGTTTGGGTTGGAAAGGATCTTAGAAACCATCTCATCCCACCATCCATGGGCAGGGACAACTTCCACCATCCCAGGCTGCTCCGAGCCACAGGAATTCTAAAGAGAATTCTCACCACTCCTCCCTCAGGGTTTCTCCTGCTCTGCTGTTGTCTGGGCACTGATAATTATTGAAGGCTGAATAATTAACAGTAAATACAGTCACAGAATGTCCCAGGTTGGAAGGGACTCACAAGGATCAGAGTCCAGCTCCTGACACGAGCTGTGCTAGGAATAAACTGGATGTTTGTGATGTATAAATTGCAGTTTATATGATTTTTTTTAAAGGATATGGAAACACAAGCTCAGTTCAGGAGTTTTTGCCTGGGAGGGACATTCTTGTAAGAGACAGCAAAGAAGAAATTAGGCTCTACTGGCCTTAAATCTAAGTTTAAGGAGTGGTTTAAGTTCATGTGCAGAGAAACAACAGAGCCCAGCTCCAGCTCTCCTCCAGGAGCATCAGCTCTTGAAGAAACACCAGAAACACCGGGAGGCCCAACACCAATTCCTTTTCCTGGGAGGGAAAATGTGTTTGGGAAGTTGAGGAATGAACAGCTCGGTTGGAGCTGATCTCTGTCCTCACCTAATGAGTGCTAATTGCTCATTAGTCCCAGGGAGGCCCAACACCGATGCCCTGGGGATGGGAAGGGTGGCAGGAACACACAAACCCCTTCTCTGGGGCTGTTATCCGGGGAAAACTGCTCCAAAAATGGAGATGGGGGGAAAAAATAACAGGTTTTAGCACTGCACAAACCCCTTCTCTGGGGCTGTTATCCGGGGAAAACTGCTCCAAAAATGGAGATGGGGGGAAAAATAACAGGTTTTAGCACAGGTTTAAATTTTCCTGATGCCTGCGTTCTGCACTTATAAAAGGGATGACTCCATGTCCTGGATTTTGATCCTTGTGGATTCCAGCTCAGAATATGATTCTTTGAATTGAGGAATTCAAACCTGTTTGCTGTGGCTGTCATCCTGGGAAAACCACTCCAGAAACAGGGATCAGGAGGAAAACCCCCAGATTTTAGTACAGGTTTAACTTTTCCTGCTGTCTGCATTCTGTACCTATAAAAGGGACATCTCAACATCCTGGGCACAGCCAGGAGTTGGAGGCCTTGGGGTCAAACAGCAACAACCTGCAGCCACCAGATGCTGTTTGGAGGATCTTTAATCACATTTGGGTTCCTTTTGGCTCTAAATGTGTCCTGGCAGCCAGCCCTGACCCTTTCCATTCCCCATCCCTCAGAGCAGGGCTCTCCCCCACACCAGAACCCCAAATCCCATCTGTACCCCCCTGAACCCCACCCTGCAGCCCACGAGCAGCTGCACAGCTCTCACTGTGTGCCACAAAGAATGGCCCTAAGGCCTCTCCACGCTGAGATCCAGTGGGAAAGGCAAAACCAGGAGCAAAAGGACACAACTCCACCTCCTCCACAGCTGGAGAGAGTCACAGGGCAGAGCCAGGTGTACAATCACACCAGTGCTGGGTTTTGTACTGGTTTTGGGGGGGTTTTACTGGTTCTGGAACTGGGGAGGAGCAAGAGCCTGTTCTTTTAACTGCATTAAAGATAAACCCTCCCTGCTCAGACCTCATTGTGCACTTTAGACAGAGTTATTACTGATGAGGTCCTGGCTTCAGCTGCAGAGGTTTTAAAGAAAGCAACCAGTGATGTTAACGCTGGAAAACTCCGTTATTTCTTTGATCTGGCAAAATTTTGATTAGAAAATTAAATTCCCCACATACATCACCAAGGACCTGTCTGCAACATCACCAAATTAAGATTACTCTCGGAATTAAATTCTTTCACGACTGCAGCGACATTTGGAGGAAGTCCCCACACTAAACTTCGTTTGCAGCTAATTAATTGTGACACCATAAATACTTTAAAAAGTACCATAAACAGCTTTTTCGAGACTTTTTTTTTTTTTACAGTTGGGCACGAGGCAAGAGCTTCTTTTGCTCACAGAGCTCTGCTCTGCACAGGAATGGAAACCAAAGCCTCTCACACTCTCAGGGAATGTCTCCCCTAAGCACACGCTCCCAGGACAGTTAAATCAGAAAACAACCTTTAGCTCCTGCCAGCACTCCCCAGAGTGAAGTTCCCTGCACACAAGAAAACGTTCCAGCAGCTCCCCCTCGCTGAGGCAGGACCAGCCCTTGCTCATGCTGGGAGCAGAAATCCTGATTAATGTCACATTAACTTGATGTCACTTAAGCTCTGGTGAAGTTCATTTGGTTTGAGCCTTGTTCATGAGCCAGCAGGAGCTGTGTGACCCTAACTCGGGGCTGTCTTGGAGGAGTTTTGGACTAACAGCCACAGTCCTGTGCTTTAACAGTCTAAATTCAGTGTTCTCCTGAATTTTAGATCTTCAACTTACACAGGAAAGGCCCAAGAATTCATAAAATCTGCTACTGCAATGGAATTTCTAATCCCTGCCAGTATTGACACTTCTTTATCAGTTCTGCCAGTATTTGACACTTCTTTATCTGAATTTTCCCTGCCATAAAATCCCTGAAATGCCTGGACAAAGAGGGATGGAGTCATTGGAACAGCATGAGCCAGAGATGTTTTCAGGGAATACAAAAATCCATGGAATTGCACTTCAATCTTCCTGCAGGACCTGGGATTTTTTAGTCCCAAAGAAGTCCCGCAGTGGCATTTCTGGTTGGAAATTCTGAGCGGAAACCAAATGGGGTTTGGCAAGCAGGGAACTGAAGATTTCTAGGGAATTTAAACCCCAATCTCACCCTGACACTGGCTTAACAAGGAAAGCATCAAATACATGGTGAAAAGAGAAACACTGAGCCCCCAAAACATTCATATTTTGGCTGTATTTCACCAAAACTGGTGATTACATTGTATTTAAAGCCAAAAATCCCTGCTTTCAAGATGAATATTTGATGGTGGGAGTTAATTCCTCCTCTTAGACACAGCCCTGGGCCAGGCTCAGAGCCCAGCACTCCCCAGTCCCAGCCTGACCTCTTCTGACCTACTGAAGAAAATCAGCTTAAGCAGCACCCTCCTGACACTGCCTCTTCACCAGGCAGAGAAATCTGGGGCCATTAGCACGAGCTTGAAACCGAATTTGACATTTTCAGCACCATTTGGCAGGGATTACACGTCAGGGTCGAGATAAAGGTGCAGAGAACAAAATTCTTTCCTGGAGCTGGCAGCTCCACACGAGATTCCTCAGGGTGGGATTTTCTGGGGCAGAGTTTAAGAAAACAGAACCCAGGAAAATCTAAAGGAAATTTCAATTCATAAGATCATATTCTGAGCTGGAAGGGACCCACAAGGATCAAAACCCAGGTGCAGGACATTGAGGCATCCCTTTTATAGGTACAGAATGAAGACAGCAGGAAAAGTAAAACACGTGTTAAAACCTGTTATTTTTTCCCCTGATCCTCGTTTCTGGAGTGGTTTTCCCAGGATAACAGCCACAGCAAACAGGTTTGAATTCCTCAATTCAAGGAATCATATTCTGAGCTGGAATCCACAAGGATCAAAATCCAGGACCTGGAGTCATCCCTTTTATAAGTGCAGAACGCAGGCATCAGGAAAATTTAAACCAGTGCTAAAACCTGTTATTTTTTCCCCCCCCATCTCCATTTTTGGAGCAGTTTTCCCAGGATAACAGCCCCAGAGAAGAGGTTTGTGTGTTCCTGCCACCCTTCCCATCTCCAGGGCATCGGTGTTGGGCCTCCCTGGGACTAATGAGCAATTAGCACTCATTAGGTGAGGACAGAGATCAGCTCCAACCGAGCCGTTCATTCCTCAACTTCCCAAACACATTTTCCCTCCCAGGAAAAGAAATCCTGCTGATTTCATAGCCCCAGACCCTTTGTTACAAACCAAACCAGGCTGGGATTAGTCCCAATCCCAAATTTTTCCATGCCAGGCTCAGCCCAACCCCGCAGAACCTCTCCCGTTTCTCAGACATTCCTGGAGGATCGTTTGTGGAGTCACCAGGACGAGCCACCAACTCAACTCATCCAAATAAAAATGAGGTTCCAACTCAACTCATCCAAATAAAAATGAGGTTCCAAGTTCCCAATTGCTTTTAAAAACTCTTTGTTCATTCCTTGCATTTACTTACCCTTTACCAATCATTTTTGTGCTGCCTGCTATTATTTTGTTTCCACTTTTCCCTCCTTAAACCAGCATCTTTTTGCCTTCTTTTCTCCCCAACACCCCTTAATAATAATCCCCAGTGGTGCAAATTGATTTCTAGGCTGACATCTCGTTCTCCTCAGCCCCTGGAGAGGCCAAGAGCGTGCTGGGAATTGAAATGGTTGACTACAAAATAAAATAATTAAGCAAAGGACCTGGAAAAGTCAAATTATCTTGAGGTTTTGTACAACCTTAATGCACTTTGAGCATTAAAGCGCCTGTGGGGAGTTAAGTGTTGTCATTTAGAAGAGGTTTAATGAAAGCTGGCCGTGTTCCCCCATTAAATGGATAAAAGCTCTCCTTTCTCTGCTGCAGAATTTCCTTCAGCGAGATCCCACCTGTAACTCTATGCCCTGTTAATCACCGTGTTCTCTGCTTGAAATGCTCTTTAAATACCCCAAGAGCTGAACAGGGCGTTCTCTTCCAGGGCCCCATAAAGCAAATCCCACATCTGACGCCTCTCTGTGCCCTGGCAGACAACCAGGAAAGGGTTAAAGGAAAATAAACATATTTTGACCATCAGCATCGAGTTACCTGAGGCCAAAATCGATTGTGCCACGTGCAAAGTGTGGGGTGGCTTTGGGGAGCTGATGGGGCCTGAAAGGGAGGAAAAGGAAAATAGAGGGAGGGGAAAAAAAAAAGAACCATAAAAAATAAAAAACTTTCAGTGTTTGCAGAAGGCTCGAAGGACATGGGCAGAAACGAACAGAGCTGCAAAATGCTGGCGCAGAAATTAATGCATATTCTGATTTAATTTGGGAATATTTGGGGTGCGTTCTAACAAGTGGCGTCAGAGCAGAGAGATGTGAAGTCCCAGAGCTACAAGAGTGTCCCTATAGTAGATAACATCTTTAAAAACAAAAGAAAATTATCATTTTAGCAACGTGGCTTCATTAATTTCCAAAGAATGCATCAGCTTTGTCTCCAAAGCAGGTGCCCCAAGAGCTGAGCCCTCACTCCCACCCTGACCCCTGGGGGTTCAGGGCTTTTCTGCCCAGCTCAGCCTGTTGGAAATAATATAGCTTTTTAAAACTTTTTATTTTATTTCTCTAATTGGGCTTGGTTTGCTTTTGCCCTGGGGAGAGGAATTTTAAGGTTTTTTTCCAGGGGATGTTGCACCACTCAACACGGGCACAGAAAGACACAAAAGATAACAACCATCAACGAAAATCAGCCAACATCAGCCCCAGGTGTTGCCCCTGACGTGGTTGGAGACCCTGATAAGATGATGGAAAAGACTGATAAGAGAATCAAAGAGTGAAGACCAAATTAACATCGGAGGCAAAGGAATCCGTGACCAATAAGAAACCAAATATTAGAAAAATTGCAGAATTTGGGACCAACGAACTGGAACTGCTTTGAATTTGGGGGTTTTTTTGGGTGTATAAATCTGCAGAAAGCCTGGTAAGAAGCATTTGTGTAAGGAATATTTTCCACGGCATGTCCTGGCCAGAATAAAGTAACACCTGATTCTTTATCCCTTCAAATACGGCATTAAAGGGTTTTTATTTTCATCCCAAATTTTGGTGACAAGCCCATCACTGCCAGGAGGAGATTCCCAACAGCTCCCAAGCTCCACCCTGAGCAGAGCTCCCAGCAGGGCCCCAAGCCACCTGTGCTGGGTAAAAATAGCCCTCACCCCCATGCCAGGGTGACCTTGGCTCTGTGTCCCTGCCCAGTGCAGGGAAAAGTGGAAATAAAATTATAGCAGGCAGCACAAAGAGGATTGATAAAGGGTGAATAGATGCATGGAACCAACAAAGAGTTTTTAAAAGCACTCGGGAACTTGGAACCTCATCATTTATTTGGGTGAGTTGTGTTGGTGGCTCGTCCTGGTGACTCCACACTTCTCAGGACAAATGATCCTCCAGGAACATCTCCACTGCTCTCATGGGAGAGGTTCTGTGGGATTGGGCTGGGCCTGGCATGGGAGATTTGGGATTGGGGCTAATCCCAGCCTGGTTTGGTTTGTAACAATGGGTCTGGGACTATGAAATCAGAGGCACCAGTTTGGGGTAGACCAAATAAATCTGCAGGAAACAAACCCAACCTCGAGGTCTCCGCTCCTGTTTCCATCTCCAGCTGCTCGTGTCCCACGTTCCTTCTCCATTTGTCACCTTGCTCCTGTTCCAGAGAATGTTCCATGCTTGGGTCATCTCCCTGAGCTTCTGGAAGGGAAAGAGAAGCTTTCGAAAACTGAAACTGCTTAAAATCTTCGATGAAAACCCATAATTAGCAGAAGACTTTATATTTTTAAGGTTAATATATTTTATTTTCCTTGCTGCTACAACTTTTAGCTATTTGGGGTTTTGCTGCAAATAATTCTGGTTTACCCTTGAGCAGTGAGATATCCCAATGCACCTCATCCTGTCAGCCTGGAATCATGGAATTTTTTGGATGGGAAGGGACCTTAAAGCTCATCTTGTTCCCAGGCAGGGACACCTCCCACAGCCCAAGTTGCTCCGGATACACATTTAATGTTTGGCACCCAGATACACAAAAATAAACCACATCTATGGATGTTCATCCAACCCAGATTTGCAAAAGCTGGAGAAAATTCCATTATCCCACTCTAGGAATGAATGGGAGAGCACAGGAGAAGCCTGGACCTTCTGGAATTGAGCTGAATTTACCCAGACCTGAGTTTTACCCAGATTATCCACACAATTAAACCTTTGTGCTCCCAGAATGGAATGGGATGAATCACCCATGAATCCATACACTCCAAGAGAATCTATTTTGTGTCCAATGACTGAAATAAAGCCACAGAAAACCTGGAATGAAAACAGACCTTTTGTGCTGTAAACCCTTTGTTCTTTTTAATGGAGAACGCTTGTTTTCAATTAATGAAAAGAATTTCTTGTTTCCCAAAGTGTTCTCCAGCCTTCACCTCCGCTTGTTGAGGCTCCAATTCTATTTATGAGAGGCTCTTATGGTCAGGATGGAATCGCCTGGCCAAAATATCCCTGGTTTCATTATCACAGACAAGATAAAATCCTTTAAAGGGTTTTGTTCATCACTGGTCACTCCACGGATCACTGAGGTGGGGATTCTGCAGCTGCCACCCCTGAGGGGACAACGCAACCATCAGCAAAACTGCAAAACTGCAAAACTGACCACTCCAAATGCAGTGAAAACCTTTTCTTCATTTTCCACGTCCACAACTTGCACAGAATTTGTGAAGACTGCAAATCTCTGATGATGGAGCTCTAGAGATGATCTCCCCTTACACCAAATTTTACTTCCTGGTGTTTCCATCAAAGCTCACTGAGCTGAGAGCAGACTCCACTCCTCAGCACAAAAACTCTACAAATACCTGAGCTTCCACTACGAAATAAACTCCAAAATCTGACTTCTAACAACCTTTTTCAATCCAGACAAAGATTCCCTGCCTTCTATCCCCCAGCTCTGCTCAGTTCTGAATCCTTAACTTCTCTTTATTCAATTTTTCTACCTCAGCTGTGCCAGTGGTGCCAGAAACTTCACTGCACAATTATTTTAAAATATATTTTCCCTTGGCATTAACCATTCATTTATCACAGTTGTGCTCAAAATGAACATCTTCAGACCACCCTGCAGGGTGGAAATTTGCATTGATCTGCAGGACATTCCTGCAGCAATGCATTAAAATCTCTGTGCTCAGAGATGCTGAGGTTTGAAGCGCATTAAATTGATGTCATGAGTCCCACGCTGCTGGGAAAGGAACTGAAAAAAAAAACCCAACCCTGTTTAGGCTTAGATTTTCGATTTTTCAAGGTTCTGACACAAAAAAACCGGTATGAAAATATTAATAATTATTAATTTGCTGCAGAGTTAGAGAACCAGACATTGCTCTGGGTGCATGTGATAATTCTGGAGATAAGAGGAAAAGGAAAATCTCTGAGCTGCAGAAGCAGCTGTTGAATCTCTCTCCATGCTGAGCTGAGATCTCCACACAGGAGAGGACGAAAATCACTGCAGTAATTTTTCTGCAGCTGGGAGAAATCCAAATTGATGGTCAGTCCCATTAATCCTGCAAATTATATGAGGTGTTACTCACTCCTCAGCATTTTTATTTTATATCATTTGTCAAAACAGAGCCAGTTCTTGTTGGCCAGGCCAGAAAAATCACAGTGAGGACCAGCAGTGTTCTGGGAACATCGGGTTCTGATTGTCCTGGCCTGGGCTCTGTAAATTCATTCAATGCCAAAAACCTTCTAAATCAGGTAGTTAAAAGTGGGGTGAACGTGAGGGGATTTGGAGAGATCCTTTGGTTTTGGGAATAAAAACAGAGAGCACCCAACAAGAGAGGAGCAATTGATCCTGGTCCCATCCCTGGAAGTGTCCAGGTTGGAGCAATCCAGTCTCTGGAAGGTTCCCTGCCCATGGAAGGGGTGGGATGAGAGGAGTTTGAGGTCCTCCCATCCCAAACCATTCCACGAGTAGAAGGAGATGTGGAAGCTGTTCCAGGTCCTTTCCAGATGCTGCAGAATTCAGTCCACCACACCTTGGTGTTGGCAATGATTTTGGTTTGTAACAACTCCAATTCAATGTCAAACATCTCAGCTCAAGAACCTGCAGCCAGAGCCCCTTTTAGAGAACCTGATCACCTTTTATTTGGGTTATTCTGGGATTTGATACCTTTGACAGGGACTGAATCACCTCAGGAATTAGAAGCCTCTTGCACAAAAGGAGGTGAGTTATCCACGCTGTTTTCTGCCTGAAGGAGGCCTCCTGATCCAACCTCACCACCCTCACAGAGAAGAATTTCTTCCCAAAATCCCATCTAAACCCACTCTTTGTCACTTTAAAGCCATTTCCCCTCATCCTACCAACACAATTTCTGATCAGGAGCCCCTATCCCACTTCCCTGCAGACACTGGAAAGCTGCTAAATAATCCAAGTTATTCTACAAAAGTTCTGCTGTTAAACACTGCAATTCCAAATGTGAATGACATCCATGGAATTCCTGAAATTTGAATGGTTTTATTTGCAACTAGAAGTGCTTTGAATATATAAAATTGTTAACTCCAGGATTATTTCGTGAAAATAAAATCTGGATGTAAATAAAGCTGAATCCCAGAATTCCAGGCAGGTCTGCACATCCATTAATACACAAGGATACTTGGAAATAGGAAAAAAAATTTGATAAAGAGGGTAAATCAGTTTTTTAGTCTCCCCCAGGCTATCAGGCAAACCAACATGGAATAAAAGGAAAATCCCAGCCTGATCCCAGAGCATCGTTTTGGGATAAACTCCTGCAGGATTCCCTTTTCCCGAGCTGTGTTTGCCGTGGTGGGGAGCAGAGCCCTGCCCATGGATGTGGAGCCCGTGGGGATTGGCAGCATCCAGGGGCACGATTCCAAGGAAATCAGCTCCATCCAATTGCTCCATCACTCCCAGTGCTGGCCAGGCCACAGCGAGCCCTGTACCCTCCTGACAGTGCAATTCCTCTCCCAAACCAGGGAATAATTCTTCTTCAAGTCAACAAAGCTTAAAAAAAGCTGAAAAAAAAAATCTCATTTACAGGAATTTTTTTTCCCTTATTCCAATAACATGAAAAATATCCAGAATTTAATGTTTTTTCCAATCACTGCACAAGGTTTTAGCATTTCAATTCCTCTATTTTGTATCTAGAAAACCCCAAATTGCCCCCAAAACTGAGCTGTAGCAAAAAGCAGTCAAAATAATTTAAAACAAGAGTGCTGGGGAAGGGTGGAAGTTTTATATGGCCAAAGGGGAAAGAGGAGAAAGAGAAAGAGGTCAAGTTAAAAAATAACTCTGAGGAGAGTTGGGAGTGAGCCCTGAATGGGTACAAGGCCATAAGATCCATCATCACAGTCCTATATTGAAAATAGCAGATATTTATATATATTTATATATATTTATATATAAACAACCCTAATTTATCTCTGGCTGCCTGGTTATAAATGGGATTTCTCCACTTACAGACCCCTCCAGCAAGAAAAATAAAATTATTTGTATTTGAGGCTCTCAGGTTACCAAATCCTTCTCCTCCAAACCCAGCTGGTAGCTGGCTTCAAAGCTGAAATCCTGCTGTCAGCTCAGCAGGAATAAATCCATGGAAACTCCCTGATTTTTCAGTTCTAAGGGGTAAAACCCCAATTTTTTGGCACTACCACACCTAAAGTAAAGGCAGAAAAGTCTTTGCAGCCTCTGAAATACTTTATCAGCATGAATAATTTCATTTATAGATATTATTTGTCCCTTTTTGGGGAGAATTGAAGTGGGAATTTCTGCTGGAACAACAGAGGATGTTCCCTGTGCTGCTGCTCAGGGATCACTTCCTCACCTGCTCCTAAATTAGGGAGAAGCCCCAGCTCTAAAACCTTAAAACAGGCAGCAAAAACACCCCATAAATTAAAAAAACATAGAAAGCATTTCAATTTTAGTGAAATGAAGCAGAAAATTAGGAGAATAACGAGAAGAAAGTTGCGAAACTCAATTTTTCTGCATTTAAACCCACAAAAAATAGCGACAACCGGAACAGCTACAGCCTGTGGCTGACTTCAACCTTATAAAATACAAATAAAATACCAACACTGACCCCCAAAACAAAACAAGAATTTTACTTTGTGCAGTTCAGACACACTCCTCCATAAAAAAATACTAGGTAAAAACACAAAAATCACATTTTTTTCCCAGCTGTAGACTAAAAAAAAAAAAAAATCACCAGGAGCAGAAGCTGACACCTAAACCAAGAACTGAGCTGAGCTTTCAAAAAAGAAATTTAAACAACTTGAAAAAAAAAATTAAAAAAATTAAAATTAATAAGGACTTACCAAGTGCAGGTAACAAATGCAGCTGGGAAAGAGCAGCTCCAGGGAAACTTTCTTTGGGAATTTTCCTGGAAAACAGAGGCTGAAGCTGCCCAACCTCTCTGCTTTAATCCCCACCTGCACCTCATTCACCTGCCAGTGCCCCATGATGGGGATTTAAAGTTTTTTCCCTCCTCCAGCACCACCTAAAACCCATCAGATTGGGATTTAGGGGTCTCAGGAATGGGGTTTTGGGTGTTGTGGCCACCAGAAGGTACAAAAAAAACCCAATTAGGAAGTTTTGCTGGTGCCCCATGGGCGTGGAGAGGGGGATTTAAGGATTTTTTTTCTTCCTCCAGCACACCTAAAACCCATCAGATTGGGATTTAGGGGTCTCAGGAATGGGGTTTTGGGTGTTGTGGCCACCAGAAGGTGCAAAAAACCTCATTAGGAAGCTTTGCTGGGTCTGCTCTTTAGGTTTTTTACCTCTCTTTGCTCCTAAAGCCTTTAAAGTTTAATTAAGATTTTATTGTTGCACTGAATGAAGTTCTCACGCTGCTCTTCTCACCGTGATTATAAAATATTATAAAAGAATCTCTCCATTATTTTCCTCTGCAGGAAATGGGATTTTCTCTCCCTGTGAGCCCAGGGATGATTTGGGGGAGCAAAGCCCCCCTGTGCAGTTATTGGGGGGCAGATGGGGGCTCTGGGTGTGTTTCCCTTTAGGGTTTCTACCTTCAATTCTTGATTATTTTTAATTTCCTCGCTTTTTGGAGGCCAGCAAACCCCGGGATTTGTTCTGCTCTGCACTCCACCCTCAATATCCCTATCCATTATTAGGATCAGGCCTTAAATGATGCAACTTAATGCACAAAAAATAGGGGTTTTTTGGGGTTTTGACTCTGGTATGGGGAAAACGAGCAGACTGCACTTTCCAGGGTAAAATTCCAAGGTTTTTTCCTGGCTTTTTATACTTTCTGTAAAGTTCTGGGGCTTTTCTTGTGGCAGAAGAGGTGAATTTGGCTGTTCTTGGACTCTCAGACAGCAGAACATGGAGCATGTACAGAAAAAAAGGAAAATTCCAGCATTCAACGGGAGCCACAGAAGGAAGAACATCACCCCTGATCCATGGAAATACTCTGGCAAAGCCAGAAAAATCATGAAACTCAATCCTAAAAAACACGAAGCTTTTCAAAAGGATGTTTTTGGGCTCTTTTTGTTTCATTTCTGAGCCTCTTGGGTCATATTTTGGATTATTTCTATTCAAATCCCACAATGGCCAGAAATTCACGTGTTGATGGCTGTGTTTCCTTGTTATTTTGCCTTTCCTATAAATTAGTGGATAGTGAGAATTGATATAAAAAATAAAACCCAGGCCAGGAGGATTCTGATAAAATCCTGAGAGCTGCTGGTGCTGATTTTTAGAGCAAGGAAAATAACTTTAATAAAGCTTTGAGGCTTGTTCCCCTCTGTCCTGGTGTGTTCCAACAGGTAAAGGTGCCCAGGACTGACAAATATTGGAAATATTTCCAACTCTGGAGAGAAGATGTGGGAAAAACCCCTCTGGAAAAGAAGATTCCCCAAAAAGTTCAATCAGAATTGGTTTTTCTTCGATAATCAAGAAGCACGACCCTAAATATTAATATTCTACTGCGATAGGAAAATTAAAGCAAAACGTCTGCGGGTTCAAGCTCAATATTTTACTCTTGCTGAGGAGAAGAAATTGAAACGATCAGCAGAACATTTTGGTTGGGATGAAACTGCTTCTTCTCGTTGGGCTTTGCTGTCAAAACACCGCCAGCAGCTCTAATAAACATCTAATAAACATCTAATAAATATCTAATAAACATCTAATAAACATCTAATAAACACAATGAGTGTAAAATGTGCTCACTGCAGAGATGCTGCTTTAAACATCGCAGCAGAATTCAGGCTTTGTTTGTGGCCAGCACAGGCAGCAGCTGCTCAGCTTTTGGCTGATGCCATGATGCTTTTTTTGCTTTTTATATATACCCCCTCTATCTACTCTTTTGTATAACTTTTATGTATTCTCAAGGGCCTTTTAGCCCACGTACTTCCTATTGTTCAGGTTTGATAACCAGCACAGGCCCAGGATTCCCTTAAGCCAGGAGACCAAACATCTCAGAAGCCTCAGACACCAAGGTCTTCTCTGGAACACATTTTGTAAACTAAGATTGGCCTGGCCAGGGGGGGAAAATTCCTCAGAGAGGGGGCTTCACTCAGCCTCTCATTGGGGAATCTTTGATAGAGATGCTCATTGGTAAAGCCTAGAATTTTATACCCAAACCATTGTGGGTGTGCATTTTGGGGGTGCTCACGGGGTGCATTTGGATGTGCATTCCAGCGTGCTCCACCTGGACAGAGCGCACCAAGGATCCTTCAAATAAATACCAAGGGAAAATCCCTTTTTCCCCTCTGACCATGTTTGGCTCTTGATTTTAAGACCAACAAAAGGCATCACCACCTCAGCCCTGAGTGTTCTGCAGGGAGAATCTGCTGCTGGATTAATCCTGTGGGCGTTTGGGTTCCCTTGGTGTGGCCATCCCAAAATTGAATTTATAACTCCATCTGAAGCTTGAGTCACGCGTTTGATTCCATTCGCTCAAAGCAGAGGTGAACAAAACGAGGTTTTTCTGGCTGCAGCTCTTTCAAAGCTTCGGAAAATGCAAAACCTCCAGGAAAATCATCCCTCAGCCCTTTTCAGTGAGGACTTTCCAGCAGTGCCATCAGGAGCTCGAAAACAAATGTTTGCCCATGGAGAGGCTGTGTTTGTTCAGGGCAAATAAAGGATAAATCCGGGGGTTTGTTGGGAATAACTCATGGGGCTGATGCTCAGGGCCTGTTTTACCACATGGAAAACTCTTGTCAGGGTCCCCATCCCCTCTTGGGGACACAAACGCTGCCCCTATTTTTAGATCTGGCCCTGGGTTCGGGATGGATGGAAGGAAAAGAAGTGCAGTAAAATTAGGATGTAAAGTGAATTGTTCACCCTTTGTGTAAAAGGCAAGAGGAGAAATCATTTCTCAGGAAATCCAAATTTTTGTGGAAAAGAGAAGGGGCATTTTCATTGCCCTGGTAGGTTGGGAATGACCTCAATCACTGAAAACCTCCAGTTTTCATTTAATGCATTAATTGAATGTAATTAATAATTTTTATTCATTTTAATTTCATTTCTTTTAAAAGTTTTAATTTCTTTGAGCCAAAATCTATCTGCTAATCTCAAAAAATAATATTGTTTGAAGTAGCAAGGACACTGAGGGAGGAGTGGGATGCACCCACAGCACCTCGGGGAGGTTTTGGGACACAGCTCTGCCAAACTTCCCAAATTTTGCTCCCATTGTGCTCCCAGAGCAGGTGACAGGACCTCTGGGACATCTCCCACGGGTGCTCCCCCTCCAGGGTGACATTTTCCCCCTCCCAGAGCCCAAACATCTGGGTCAGTGCTCATAAATTCAAAATTCACTGCCAAAAAAGAGTTTGGGATCAGCCTCAGAATTCCCTGAGAGATCCCTGAGTGACCCCGATAGTGAAAACCCCTCCTGTGCCACTGGAAATTATTTTACCTGAGCTCTGTGAGCCCAGGAGGGAAGGGAGATGGGTTTGGGTTTATTACTGACCCTCCCATCACTCCCTTTTTGCTTCCCCCTCAGTCCATTTATGGGATTTATGAACTGAACAGAATTGCAATAAATATTGTGCTGCTTTGTCTCATTCTTCAACAAATGTGATAAAACACAGGCTCTGTCTTCAGCGTTTTTATACTGGACTGACTTTTTGGAAATACCTGCTCGAATTACGTTTTAATAGCAGCTCTCTTTTCCAAAATTTTAGCAATTTTAGCAGCGTTTTAAACAGCAGAGGCGGGAGGAGGAAAACTGTTGATATTTTGATATTCTGCTTGAAGATACTCGTGGAGAGAAGTGTTTGCCACATAAAACTCGGCTGGAAAATGCACAAACAAAGTGATTTTCCAAAGTACAAACCCTGCCTGACGTTTTGTACTCTCTGCCCACCTCTGCAGAAATCCCTGAGAATTCCTCCAGTTCCTGGCTCCTGCTTCTGCCCCAAAGGCAGCAGGGCTGAAGGGGAGATTTGGAATTAAAGCTGCGTTTCAGATACCTGAGATTCTGCTGATCCTTTTTGTTCCCCCCAGGGGTTTTAATTAACACCAGACAAGCAGGCACTGGTGGGACTCAAAGCCTGGTTCAGTATTTAATTAAGACACGACTAATTGACCTCCCTAAAGGGGATCTTTATACAAGAAAAATAGATCTAATATTAGCTAAATAGATAAAAAACCACACATAATAAAAATACAGATTTTTTTTGTCTGCAGACTCGCTGTAATGATCCTGATTTTCCCTTTTAAAAGTGCTGCTGGTGACTTTTTTTTCCATGAATTTTTCCAGCTCCCTCCATAGGATATGAAATGTTAATCTGTCACTTGACAGTAATCTTTGCCTGTCATGAACAACATCCCCTCAGTAAAAACAGACTTATTTCCCCTCTAATTCACCACAGATCCCCACTCCAGACAGTTCCAAGTTGTTTCATCTAGAAAGGATTAAAACACTTGCAAATATTAAATTTAATCCACTCTCGGGGAGGGCAGAAATTAATCATAATTAAGCCTGAGCAGCTGTAATTCTTAGCAGGATGAATTATCTAATGGGGATTCTTGCTGAAGAACAGGGCTGAGTCACGGGCATCCCATTTCTGCTGGGCTGCAAATCAGAGCATCGAGCACAGCAATCAACCCAAAATATGAAATGAACAATTCTTTTATTCAAAAATCGATAGGAGGAAATTGATCCCCAGCCTGCCCGGGCTTTATGGCACGATCCTGGTTCTGCAGAACAATAAAAGGCTGAGAGCTGTTTGCAAAGCAGAGGGAAAAGGGCTTTTATTGGGGATGAAAACATGAGGAACCTGCGGCACCAGAGCCTGAGAACATTTGGCTGCTTTTTATCCCAGGAAAACGGCAGGAACTGGAGGTTTTTATCTCCCAGGCAGCTCAAAGTCCTCAGCTCAGGAGGGTTGGACACCTGAATTTCAAAGGATAATGAACAGTTTGGGGTGGAGGGATTTCTTTGGGACCACCAGCAACACCTGACTCCACTCCTTGCCTCATTTGCACAGCACTAAACCTTCATTATCTCATTAATTATCACCTGCATGGGGTTAATTTCTGTTTATTCCACTCCCAGCAGCAGAACCAGTGGTGCCCTGTGCAGAGGTGAGTCCCAGTCCAGTGCTTTGAGCATTTAAGTGCTCAGTTTCTCTTTGGGAAGGTTCTGGTTTAGTGGATTTTGGAGGATGGAAAAGCCCTCCAGAGGCTTTGGGAAGCTGCTGGATGTGCAGAACATGCTGGGAGTTGCTCCATGTGCACCTTGTGGAAACGAAATCACCACAGAATTGATCGTCTCTTCCAAACCCCTTTTATCGTGGGGCTGGAGAAGTTTCCAGCTGCCACCAGATACCAAAAAACAGCTCCATGGATGAGCTGCTGAAATTCCCTTTTTTTTGGTGAAATTGACAAATTCCCACTGATCTCTCGCTCGAGGTTTTCTTCCTGTGGATGTGCAGTGCAGGGAGGAGACTTTGGGAAAAGGTCCTCATGTAATACAGCCCATAAAAAGCAGCCATTAAAGGGATATAATAAAACATAGGCCTCATTAAACCAAAATGACATAAAAATAATGCCATGATGCAGGAAAGAAGTGTTCTAGTTTGGCTCTGGGGTTGTTGTGAATTTGTTTGTTTGCATCTGAAATAATGTTTACCCCGGTTTCTCTGTTTTCTTCCATAAATACACCAAATATTAGCTGGCTGGTTTATTCACTTCGAGCTAAATATGGGGTTTTAATTTCAGATAGATCTTTTTTGCTGCCCTAAAATGGCAATCCGTGTGGAGGGCCACGCTCACCATGAGCAGCAGATGTTGTGCCTGAAATACTCCTGTAAACAAGGCCTTGAAACGCAAGGTTTGGGAGGCTCGGGCTATGTTTAAAAACAACACACAAAAAAAAAAAAAAGATCAGTGCAATGAGGTCATTATCGGGATCATTATTTCTGTCTTGGAGTGACAAATCTGAAGTCACCACGTGACTTCCCAGATTGCTGGAAACCATTGTGGAGCAGGAGCTGCTGCTGTGGGTATTGATGCCAGGAGCTGGGTTTGCCTTTCACAGAATCAGAATCACAGAATCACAGAATCACACAATCACAGAATCACACAATCACAGAATCACACAATCACAGAATCACACAATCACACAACCACACAATCACACAATCACACAATCACAGAATCACCAGGTTGGAAGAGACCTTCAAGATCACCAAGTCCATCCCATGCCCCAACACCTCAACTGAACTAAACCATGGCACTGAGCACCACATCCAATCTCTTTTTAAACACGTCCAGGGATGGTGATTCCACCACCTCATTCCAATATTTTATCACTCTTTCTGTAAAAAATTTTTTCCTGATATCTAACCTGTATTTTCCTTGGCGCAGCTTAAGACCGTGTCCTTTCGTTCTGTGAGCTGTTGCCTGGAAAAAGAGCCCAAGCCCCACCTGACCACAGCCACCTTTCAGGGAGTTGCAGAGGGTGATAAGGTCACCTCTGAGTCTCCTTTTCTCCAGGCTGAACACCCCCAGCTCCCCCAGTTGTTGCTCACAGGGTTTGTGCTCCAAACCCTTCACCAGCTTTGTTGCCCTCCTCTATTCCCTCCAACAAATCCAGCCTCACCCAGGACTGGCCCATTTCATGCCGGGTGACACCAGGGGACAAATCTCGGGTCATGTTCCTTGCCCTGGGAGGTGGCACCTCCCAAAGGCTCACCTGAACTGCCGGGAGTCGCACGAAGGCACAGATGGTGCTGGGGCAGGGTTTAAACCTGTCTGGCCCTGGGTTGGCCTCTCTGGGAGATAACGAGGGCGTTAATCAGAGATCAGTTTCAATCACAGATCGATTTCTCGTGCCCGGCTTTCCATGAGGTGAGCGGTGGGACAAAGGTTTGTGTCCCTTGTCCCCTGAACTGTGGCCACCTCCCGGGGTGGCACCAGGCCAGGCCTCCTTAGGATGGGGAAAAGGAAGGATTTGGAGCCTTTTTGTGGCTGCAGATTCCTGATGTGAAAGGGGCAGGTCCTTGTATGTCGCTGAAGCACCCCAAATGGGTAAAGAATGACACAGTCCAAGCGCCAAAGATGATCCGAAGTAAGGAAGAGAAGTTTAATGGAAAATTGAACAGCTTTTATATGTTAATACACAGAAGCGTGTTGAATGGCATAAAGTAATTGGTCCCTTGGCCATCCACCCCTCGAGGGGATTGGCCAAAGTCTGAACCATCTGTTTCTAGATGTTTCTCTAGTTAAAACCAGAACACTCCTTGACAAACAGCTGCAGGTGTAGAAGTTCACAGAACTGTAACATTGTTTTAAATTCTTTACATGGGAAAGACAGAGCTTTCACAAAATGCTGCGAAGGCTAAAAAAATGCCCTGCTGAGGCCTTTTTCATATCCATACTCGTTAACCTTCCTGAAAGGGCGTTGAGATGTGCTGGCCTTGCTCTGCTGCTGTCACTGTCACTGTCACTGTCACTGTCACTGTCACTGTCACTGTCACTGTCACCTGCCCGGCCCATCAGGAACCCTTGGAGCCTGGCAGCACCTTGGAGGAGCAACAGGAGCCCTGCGTAACCCAACTCCTCCAGGACTGAAGGAGCAGATGCCAAAGCTGTGACTTCCAAAGGTGCCTGCTCCTGGAGAGGGCTCAGAAAAACTTATTTATGGAGTGACCTTTTGCTGAGTTGTCTCCTGTGACAGCTGACAGGGCTCAACGCTCTGGCCTGAGGATGAGGTGTCATTGTGGAGGGCAAGCAGGAGAAGGATTTGGGGTTTTGGTGGCTGAAAGAGGGTTTGGGAGCCTCAGTCCCACACTGAGAGAGGTGTGGGCTCTGTTTGCTGGGTCCTCTCTGCTGTGTCCCTCCTGTCCTCCATCCTCCACCCTCAGAGGTTCTGTCTCCTCTTCATCCTTTTGGCCAATCATCCGTGGCCTGTGTCAGTCAAAACAAGCTGTGACAGCTCAAACTGTTAAATCACAGGAGAATAAAGAGATATTAACGTTATTGGGGATTTATTCTGTGTGCCTGAGCTGGGACTGGAAGGTGGTTGCTGCTGACGGGTGAGGGAGTATGGTTTTCCCCAAAATCTTGACCAAAGCTCAGCAGTTCTTGTCTGAAATGTGTGTTGGTGTGAGCAGTCTGACGGAGGAATAGTGAGGATACACCTGAGCACAGAAATTTCAGCCCCCGCTGCAGCATTTCTAACAGATTTGGCCTTCTCAGCCAGCTGGAATTGCCTCTTAATTATTTGGGAGTGCACTAAAATGCAGTTGGTGATTTTGGAGACAAATGCGTCCATACCCTGTGGAAAACAAACAGGAAAAAGAAAGGCAGCAGTGTTGGAAAAACAGGGATTTTTCCTGTGTGGTTAAAAGGGAAATAAGTGCATTATGAGATGTTTCAAGTGTTTTACACTGATTGTTAATTAGCAATTATAAAAGGAGGCGACTCATTCATATAAAAATACTGCTTAAAGCTGCCGTACTCAGGCTGGGATTGGGAAGCAAAGCAAACTTCCTGCCCGGCCTTTGGAGCAGTGTGAGGGATTGACTTAAGTGCTTGACTCCTCTGATCCCCTCTGCGAGACGAAGTTAAAGGAATTAAGTATTTATAGATAAATACCTGGGCATCAAAGGGGAGCAGCCTTTGGCTGAACCGGCTGGAGGTGGGCAGAGGGAATTTGATGTCACTACAGCGCGTCTGGAGGTGCCACCTCTCGGCGTGGGATTCCTTTTCTCCAGGAGAGCATCCCACAGCACCACGGTGAGGAGCCGAGGGGAAATGGGGGATTCCAACACGTGCCTCGGAGAGGTCTCACACCCTTCCCCTCGGCATCGACTGCTGCTTTTTCCTTAAAAAATAATTCTGTGGGATGAGTTTGTATCGGATTCTACACCCTCCCTCCAGCCCTGCAGGGATCCTGGCTGGTGATGCCGTACCCATGAGGGGTTTCAGTGATGAAATTGCTGTAATTAATCAAGATTGATGTGATTTGGGTGCTCATGCAAAGGAGGAAGGCTCCAAGGAGAGGATCATGGAATAGGCAGGGCTGGAAGGGACCTTAAAGCTCATCCAGTGCCACCCCTGCCATGGGCAGGGACACCTTCCACTGTCCCAGAGTGCTCCAAGCCCTGTCCAGCCTGGCCTTGGACACTTCCAGGGATCCAGGGGCAGCCACCGCTTCTCTGGGCACCCTGTGCCAGGGTCTCCCCACCCTCAGTGTAAAATTCTTCCTTAAACTTAATCCTAATGAACCCTCTTTTAATTAAAGCCGTTATCCCTTTTCCTACTGCAGCAGGTGCTCCTAAATATTTGTCCTTAACTTTCTTATATTCCCCTTTCAGAGCTGAAAGGCCGCAGGAAGGTTTTTCCAGAGCCTTTTCTCTTCAAACTTCCTAAATTAAATTATTTGAGTCTTAAAGAGAGGGAAAATTTAACACAGAGAGAGGCCGGGGGCTCCTCAGGTGAGTGTGGAGAGAAAACAACTCGTGATCACCCCTCAAGGACTGACCCTGCTCACAGGAGGGAGAGCAGCTGCTCCCACAGCTCCAGGGGCTTGGAGAGGAGAGGAATTGCCAGGATGCCGATCCCTGGAGTCACAGCTCGGCACAGAACAGCCCTGCTCCAGAGCTCTCCTGAAACAGGCGGAGAAGTTGGGTTTTATTTCTTCAGGAAAGCACTTGTGTCCTTGTGCTGAGGGCAGGGCTCATCCCAACCATCCAAACACCATCCCAGCCTTTCCAGAGCTCAACCCAACCCTTCCAGAGCTCATCCCAACCATCCAAACCTCATCCCAACCCTTCCAGAGCTCATCCCAACCATCCAGAGCTCATCCCAACCATCCAAACCTCATCCCAACCATCCAAACCTCATCCCAGCCTTTCCAGAGTGCATCCCAGCCCTCTCCAGAGCTCATCCCAACCCTCCTGAGCTCATCCCAACCATCCAAACCTCATCCCAACCATCCAAACCTCATCCCAGCCTTTCCAGAGCTCATCCCAGCCCCTCACAGCTCATCCCAGCCCTTCCAGAGCTCACCCCAACCATCCTGAGCTCATCCCAACCATCCAAACCTCATCCCAGCTTTTTCAGAGTGAATCTCAACCCTCCTGAGCTCATTCCATCCTTTCCAGAGCGCATCCCAGCCTTTCCACAGCTCATCCCAACCCTCCTGAGTTAATCCCAACCATCCACACCTCATCCCAGCCCTTCCAGACCTCATCCCAACCCTTCCAGACCTCATCTCAACCCTCCTGAGCTCATCCCAACCCTTCCTGAGCTCATCCCAACCCTCCTGAGCTCATCCCAGCCCTTCCAGAGCTCATCCCAACCCTCCAGAGCCAGTCCCTTGCTGCCACCGTGTGTTTGGCCAGCACTTGGAATACCTGGAGTCTCTGAGGTGTTTTTTGCCAGCAGAGTTCGCAGGGAATTGCAAATTTCTCGTCCTCGGAACTGCTGGAATTTTCCTGCTCAATGCCAAGAATTCCAAGCGCTCCATTTCCTCACTTCCCCTGGATCTGAGCTGTCTTCATTTTTTTTAGCACACTCCATCCCCTTGGAGGGATTTAAATTAATTTTTAATTTCAATTGTTGTGTGCCTTCACCGCTTTAACACAAAGAATCTCTGATGGGGAATTTAATTGATCTAAATCCAAGAGAATTCCTTTGGCATCAAAAAATGTGGGGTTTTTTTTCCCCCATATAAAAAAAGGATGAACTGAAATCTCGACAGGTAAATTTTAATTCCAGAAGTGACCTGAAGGATGAAGGAATAAAAGATATATATATACATATAATGCAATAATCTATTAAAAATAGCCTGTAGGTAAATATTAAATTCAATTAACAACCTTTTTAAAATCAGCGAGTTCATTTTTAGGAAAACCCCTGGAAGAAGAGCTGGGAAAAGCTGGTGGGAGCTGGGAGAGCGAGGCGAGGGAGGCTTCACCCACAAGAGGGAGCTCAATGAACGCAAATAGAAAGAGCCAAAAATCTTGGTATTACCAAGATTTTTGTGCTCCATGCCTGGAATTAAATGGGAAAAGCACAATGGGAAGCACCAGCAATTCATATTTTAGTGCTGTTCATGATTAAATTCCCAACAATTCCCTGGGTAACTTTGTCAAAGTGATCAAGGACGAGTCGTGGCACAATCACAGCTCTGCTGATCCAAGGATTCCCAAGTTGGCCGGAGCAGAGGAGTTTCTCAGAACCAACTCACACAGGTTTAGAGGAGAGAAAATAAGATTTTTTTGGATAGATAAGGCCTTGTACAGATCTGTAAAGCTGCTGCTGGTTCATTCCTGAAGAAGGTTTATGCTGTGGATTGGCAAAGTGGTTTTTTCCTTCTATTTATATCAAGAGTACAATAAAAAGTTATTAATTCTCACAAATTTGGGCATAAAGGGAAGGTGGAGAAGGCCCTTGGTGAGTCTTTAGTGGTGTTGCAAAAGTCAGGCTTTTTGTTCCAGGTTATTTGTGCAGCTCCCTGGGTTGGCTCTTTGCTCAGAGCAGTAAATTAATTTAAAAAAAAAAAAATCCAATATCCTTTTTAGTCTCTTAATTATATAAAAGGCACCCAACTACGGGAATTTATTAAACTGAATAATGAGAGGAGGGAAAAAAAACCAGCATCAGAGGCCACTTTCTAGAAGCTGCCTGGTATTTCGTTGTCTAATTTTGACATATCTGGGCTTTTTTTCTTTCCACTCTCCCTGTTCTCATCCAAAACCGGGAGCAGGATTCCTGAAACGAGGCAGGCAGAGCCTCTTCCTGACAGCAAAATAAAAGTTCAATTCCAGACCATTTATCCAAAGAAAACCCCCAATTTCTGCACATCTGGGGTATCTCGGAAGGGTCTTTGAGTAACCCCTGGATGAGACAGGGAGTTGAGCTTTGCCAGGAGAATTCCTGGGCTCGTGCTCCTGTGCTGGGAGCCGGGTTTGGAGCCAAACCTCCCAAGCTGGAGCCCTTTCCCCATCCCCACGAATCCCCCGTGGAGGGGCCGCGGGGTCGGTGCCCGCGCTCACCGGGGTGGTCGGCGCTGGGGAAAGCCGAAAGCAAACACAGCCCAGCTGCAGCCAGATGTGGGGAGCGTTCAGGGTCACTGGGCCTCCCCGGGCCTCCCCGGGCTGGGCAGCACGTGGCCCCGCTCCTGCTCCGAGGGAGAAGCCCCAGAAGCCATCCTTTTCCAAAGGAGAATCTCTGCTGCTCTTCCCAAAAGTTGGGAGTGATCCAAGTGATGCCTCCTGCAGCCACCTAGAAACAGAGACTGGACAAGAGGAAGGGAATAAAGACAGGTATTTATTTGAAGGGCCTTCAAGGTACACCCTGGGGGAGCCAGAGGCTGCTTCCAAAAAATGGACCCCAAGATGGACCCCAGGTCACGAGTTCTTCACACTTTTATAGGTTTGGATCATTTGCATATCAGGGTTAATTCTCCAATTAAAGCCCCAGTTTAACGATGTAACTCCCCTCAGCTTGCCCCCCTTAGAATCTTTAGTTTACACATTTTGGGCCTAAAAACAGCCTGGTTGTCCTTGAAGGCAAAGCCTGGAGAGGCTTTGTTCTGTCTGCCCAGTACGAGAGAGCAGGAATTACAGGCTCCAAGGAACTTCAGAGTTACACTCTGAGCAGTACAGAATTTGAAAACAGAAAAGTTAAAACCTAA
This sequence comes from Falcunculus frontatus, assembly GCA_013398115.1. Lineage (NCBI taxonomy): Eukaryota > Metazoa > Chordata > Aves > Passeriformes > Falcunculus > Falcunculus frontatus. The sequence goes on from VZRV01005908.1 coordinate 35,657, forward strand.
GGCATCACAAGCGCTTCCCGAGCCCTCAGGGCTGGCCTGAGCTCACTCAGCTGGACAATTCCCAAGCTGTCCCTGCTGTCAGTGGGTCCTGCGTGAGGCCTTTTCCTGGGATAGCTGAGTTTTCCTGCTGGATCCATCGGGATCAATGAACCTGCTCCCCAGAACCCCCTTGGTTGGATTTTCCTGGGGAGGGAAATTCAGGAGGGGACTTGTTCCAAATCCCTCCAGCTCTGGTTGATCTCTTGGGCAGGGAGCATTTTCCTCATTGTCCAAGGGAAGAAATCCCACTTATTTGTGGAATGAGGCAAGGTTTTGTATTACTTTTATTTGTTTTTGTATATCTTCAGTGGATATTCCTGGGAAAAGCACTTGCAATCGGTTCCTGAACTCAAATCGATTTATTTACAAGTCTCAGGTGATGGATTTGGAGAGATCCTTCCAATCTGGAAAGATTCCCCAAGTCTCAGGTGATGGATTTGGAGAGATCCCTCCAGTTTGGAGAGATTCCCCAAGTCTCAGGTGATGGATTTGGAGAGATCCCTCGAGTTTGGAGAGATTCCCCAAGTCTCAGGTGATGGATTTGGAGAGATCCCTCCAATTCGGACAGATCCTCCAAATAACATTTTTTAAAGTCCCCCCAAGAAGAAGTTTCTGTTCTCTCCTTGCCCTGTGCAAGGGGCAAATCAATGTTTGTGATTACAGCCTGATCGTGTTCAGATCACAGAAAATGAGGCAAGAACAGAGTTTTCCTTTAAAAATCTGGCTTAATAAAATACTTCCTTAGGAAAGCATGAAGGAAAGAATAAAAGGAATGACACTGAAGGACAGCGAGAAAAAAACACTGCACAAACTGCCAGAAGTTTTCCCAACTTCCAGTGATTCCACTTCCATGTCCTGAAGTTACACGATCCATCCGGGATTGGTCATGGGACAATAAATCACACTCAGACATGGGAGAATCTGACCTGATGTTTCTGTAGAGAACCTATAGCAGACGGACAAATATGGATTTAAATTCCTTTTTCAGTCTGTACAAAAAAATGCTGCAGAACTCTTAAAGCTGACCAGACCCATTATTTTCATATTTTACCAATAGCAGCCAGAATGTAAAATATTATAAATATTTTCATTCAATGATATTAAATATTGAAAACAAACTTAATAATTAACATGAAATACTTATTTTACTTCTTAGTCACAGGCATTTTTAGGCGCTGAAATCATCCTTGAGATTGTGAAATTTTTATGCATTTAAGATTTCCTTTATCAGATGAATCAAGGTCTGTGCCTTTGATAAACAGCCCAGAACCTTCCTCAAGGGAAAAACTTAGACCAGCTGTGAAAGGAATATCCAAACACATTGGGATGATGATGGGACACCACCATTGTTCCTACATGAACTTTCCCAATAAAAATATAAATGTACATCACAAAGGAGAAGGAAGATGTTCTTCCTGCTCTTCCTTGAGCTTGGATTACATTAAAATAAAGCTTTTAATTTCTGAGGCTTTCCTGGGATGCAGTTGAGGCTCCTCGCACTCCTGACTGATGAGCAGGAATTGGACAGATTTAAGGATGGGATTGTTCATTTGTCGTGAGCTCCTCAGAGCTGCATCACTTTCTGTTGTTTCCAGCTCCACTCCATGAACTTCAATTTGATGCCAGCAAGATGCCAGTGAAATGTGGGAATGGGAGCCCTGGGGGTCTTTCCAGGCCAGATTTTCACCTAGATTGGTGCTCATGGCCCTCAGAAAGAATTTACTCTTCAACTCTGGGAATTATGTGAGCAGAACCACTTGAAGAAATAATTAATTAAGAATATATTATGATAACAAATGCAGGCAGCAGTGAAGACACAAAATTTTTACTTTTCCCTGTCCATATTTTCTCCCGTTTGCGTTTTCCCTGTGTCCTCCTCAACTCTGCCTCCCCCAGAGCAGGAGGAAAGGTCCTGCAGGAGGAGGAAGCACCATCTGTGGTGGGGTGAGAGCTGAGCCCCCGAGCCAGAGCTGCCTCAAGCTGCAATTCTCACGATCCCGGGGCTGAACTTTGTAAATAGACTTGGCAAGGGCTCCAGCCTGCAGAAAACAGCCTTGGAGAGGGAGAAATAAATAAACAAACAATCTCCCTTCCTTCTCTGCAGTGTCTGCTCTGCCCTCCTGACCCACCTCCAGAGGACACATGTGGCTGCTCCACTGAAAATTGGTTTGTGGGTTTGATTTTGGTGCTGGAAAAGGCAGAGCTCTTCCCTGTCTTTATTTCTGCTCTGTCTCTGAGCAGCAGAGCCTGTCCTCAGCAAAGTACAAAGGGGACAAGGTGCTCATTTCATCCCAGCTCTGATTTAAAGTCTCGGGATTAAGATACCGAGGTTTGGGTGTGAGTGAGGAGTGGTTCCTTCAGGACTGAACAGTTTGTGTTGAATTTTAGGGACAACCACTGATTTTGTACCCCAGAAATGCCGTGGGCCCTAAATCTACCTCTCCCATCTCCCCACTGTCTCCAATAAACACGTGTGTGTCTTCAATAAACACGATGAAGAATTGGCAGTCGGGAGCACCGAGTCTTTGCAAGCCTCACTCCATTTTGGAGACAGCTCTCCCCACCCTGATCTATGGAATTGCTGAGAATTCTCCTGGAAAATCAGCAAAATATTTTTACAGCTGATACCCCTTAAAGCTGGGCTCAGGAAACTCCACGTTCCGTAATTCCAACAGCAATGCAGCAGCCAGGGAGCACCGGGAGAACATCAAGTGTCTCTCAAGGTACCGAGCATCCTTCAGCAGATGGTGCCTCATTGGTCCTAGGACAGCAGGAATCAGAGAATCCCAGGATAATTTTGGTTGGGAAAGGCCTCTGAGATCATCAAGGCCAACCTTTGAAGGAACACCACATTGTCAACCACTGAGTGCCACGTCCAGTCGTTTCTGGAACTCCTGTGGCAAGAAGAGTCACAGCAATTCCCAGGAAAAGCCATTCCCTGAGAAGGGCTGGGTAAATCCTTCTTGCTGCTGCTGTGGGATGTGTTGGGATGGTGCCTGGAAACCTGAGCCGTGGAAAACCCACCCTCGGTGGCCCAGTCGTGTCCTGCATCCAAAGGGGAGCGCTCAGCCCTCTCTTTGGGGCTCATTTGCATTCCAGAGGCAGCTCCATCATTCAGGGTGGGAAGAAAAAGCCACTCAGCCCTTTTTAATAAGCTGGTGAGGCCGAGGAGTGCCCACCTCTGATTTCCTGCAGGGCTGGGGAGGGCAGTGCCATTCCAACAGCGCCTGCCCCGGGTGAACAAAACCGGGCAGGAATTCCCTGGCTCTGCCCCGGCCTCGCTGCAGCTCCCGGCCAGAGCTGAGCTGCATCTGCCTCTCACAGCCAATCCCCAAGGGGGAATATCCGGACATTGTCACTTCAGCACGAGGAGGGAGCGTTTATTAATCCACCTTTTTGCTGAGTGGAAGTCTGGCTGCTCCCTCCTGATATTGTCCAGCTCCCTCGGTCTGTTCCCGTTACAAGACCCACACAAAAGAACATTTTCTTCTCTTCTTTCTTCCAGAAATGGGAAGATTTGAATGCTTTTTTTTTTTTTTTTAAATTGTTTTGTTTTTCTCCTTTCTCCTGGGTCTTCTTTTGACTGACTGGGATTTTTCATGGCTGTATCAGGGAGCTGGACATTCCCCTTTGTTTCGGAAGCACTGGGTGATGGATCACATTTTAATTGGCGTTGAGGTTTCCAGAAAAAGGGAGCACCACAGGAAGTTATTAGAATAACAACACTCTGCATCTGCACAGGAATTAAAACTGCAAATGGACGGGGCATATTAATTGCTACCAAATGCTTTGGTTTTCTCCTACCTCCCAAAGCCCAGCTCAACAAAAGCTTGGGTTAGGGGTTTATTTTTAAATGTCTGTTTTCCTCTCTTTCCCTTCCAGCAAAAGTGTAAGTGATGAAATTTGTAGGATTTCAGCCTTCTGGAGAAAATTCTCTCTGCAGAGAGTTTCAAAGCTTTAGCAAAGGAGATAAACACATTTGTTTTGACAGGGAGGACACTGATGGCTGCAGACAGACCCAGCCTGGCCAAGGCTCTCGTTCCCACAGCACGAATCCGAGCGTGGGCTCCGCCGGCTCCTGCCAAAGCCGCTCGGAGTATTTTGCCTTTCCTTTTTTATTTTTCCCCTAAGAAGTTATCGATGTCACCGAGCCGCATCTCTCGTTACAGAAGTAACAGATTGTGAGTGGTTCTTCTTTCGCTCACTGGGTTTTTTTTTTCAGTTTTGTAAATGAAAGGAGGAAAAGCAGTAGGAAAAAATGCAAATTTAACTCGCAGATATCCAAAAACTCTTTCAGCCAATTGAAACCAAATTTTTTTTTCTCAAGAAAGGAGAAGTTGAAAATATTTTGGACAATGAGCTGCTTCAGTGTCTTCCTTTCTTCTTGATTTATTCCAATGTTACTTCTCTCTGTTCCTGAATTATTCCAGAAATTTTCCCTTTTCCTACCTCTTAAAGGCAATTCCCAATCCTCAATAATGCAAAAGGACATACCTGGAAGTGGTGGATTTCTGGCATCTCTTGTTGATAATTAGACTTGATATTATGGGTCTTTTCCAACTTTAATTAGTGTATGATTTAATGAGTTTATTATAATACACAGAGCAGGTCTCCACAGATGGAAATTTTTCATGGGCAGTGTCTCAAATCCATGGAAAATCTGTGATGTCTTTGTCACATCATTAAAACAAAGGGAAAATTTAAAGGGAAAATAAGAATGTAAATAAAACAAATTTAATGAAATTGTTCTGCATTTCCACTGCCATAAATATTAATATAATGTAGATATTGGTGGCTGTCAGAGTTTAGGTGATAATCACATAAAGCCTCATCCTTTGGAGTTAACATTTTCCCGAGAGAGCAAAATTCTTGGATGTCTCTTTGTTCTTGGTGATGCTTCACCACCAAAGCTGAACCAGGGCTGGTCCAGAAGGAGAATTCTTATAAAATTTAGGTTGTTTTTTGCCAATACCATCTTGCTGTGCAATCTGCTCTTTCTTTCCCATCCTGAAAACAGGAAATCCTGGAAATGCCCCACTTTGGGAAGGACTCAGGTGTTGTTTTGTGAACTGCAGAAATTCCAGCTCTCTGCAGCTGAAAGCCAGCAGTTTCCTCAGCTCTTCATGTGCATTTCATGGATCCAAATATTGGCTCAGTTTCCCCCTGAGAGAGAAGATCCATGCACTCCGAGGGGATTTGACCTTGGGACGGGGCCGTGGGACAGATCCCGAGAGGACGTAAAATGCCTTGGGAAAAGGCACATCCCTGCCATCAAAACTTTGGGATTTTGGTCTTCCTTGGAAGGATGTTCATCTCCTGGGGTCTCTTTAGCTTCCCTGAACTGGAACATCCCCTCTACTCAACGTCACAAGCACTTCCACTTCAAACAATTTGTGAATGTCTCTTGGAGAAGAATGGGTGGGAAAGGAAAAAGAAGGAGAAGGAGAAGGAGAAGGAGAAGGAGAAGGAGAAGGAGAAGGAGAAGGAGAAGGAGAAGGAGAAGGAGAAGGAGAAGGAGAAGGAGAAGGAGAAGGAGAAGGAGAAGGAGAAGGAGAAGGAGAAGGAGAAGGAGAAGGAGAAGGAAT
>VZRV01005908.1:51886-70749 GCA_013398115.1 Falcunculus frontatus
TGTGCATTTGGATGTGCATTTGGATGTACATTTGGATGTGCATTTGGATGTGCATTTGGATGTGCATTTGGATGTGCATTTGGATGTGCATTCCAGCGTGCTCCACCTGGACAGAGCACACCAAGGATCCTTAAAATAAATACCAAGGTAAAATCCCTTTTTCCCCTCTAACCGTGTTTGGCTCTGGATTTTAAGACCAAGAAAAGGCATCAGTGGGATGCTGGAGATGCTGAGCTGTGGTGTTAACTGGGAGCGTTCCAGCCTGGAATGGTGGGAGATGGCCCTGCCCATGGCTCCTTCCCACCCAAACCACTCCAGGATTTACAGGGGGCACATTTTCCCTTGGGATTTTGTGGGCTCAGCATCCCCCCACTACCAGAGGCACAAATCCCTCTCCTGGGGCAGCCCAGGGGTTGAATTATTTGTCCTGGGGAAGCGTCACCACCTCAATTATTCCATTTCCACCACGGCCCCTCCGGCCTGGGCACCAAACATCTCTGAAAATGGAAATAATTTCTGTCTCTCTCACATGGGCATCTGCTTCTCTGGTAAATGTGGGTCCCTCCAACAAATCCAGGGAATTCCTGAGCTGTTTTAGCCACCCCCTGGCCCCCAAACCTTCCCCCTGTGAGGGTACCACAGGGCAGCTGCTCTCCCTACCTGCAGCAGGAGATTTTCATTTTTAAGGCTTGTTAATCCAGCACGTTTGCAGCAGGCTGGAAAGGCCCACTCAAATAAACAGCTGGGAATGGGATGGGAATGGGAATGGGGAGGGAAAAATCCTCTGGCAAACATCTGGCAGCAGAGCTGGTGGCATATGGGGCGTATCTCCTCCCTGAACTGGTGCAAGAGGGAAAAACAAACTTCACCCCTCGGACTGGAACCAGCAGATGAAAACAAATTAACCTTTTTTTTTTTTCTAATTATTTGTGTGTGTGTGTGTGTTGTATATTTGAACCCCGTGTCTGTTTGAATGTCCTGCTTTAAAGCTTTGGGTTAGAAATTCCTCAGTTTGCCCCCTCCCCTCTGAGCAGAACCAGTGTAAGTCAACAAATTCTCCCTCATCAATCATGGCCAGGATTCTTTTTCCTTCTTTTTCCCGCCCCAGTCCTTGCATCCACATTTTATTTCCACATCAGGCATTAAATGATCAAATTGTGGCCTCTAATGCACTTGTAAATTTTCTTCCTCTTTTTTTCCAAACAGATCTTTATCCTTCAATGAAAAAAATCTTAATTAAAGGCTCGTGGCATAATGACCCTGGGTGGGCATCATTAATTTCGGAGCAGATCCTGACCATAAAACCTTCATCAAGATGATGATGGGAGCTCAACTTTCTTATTAAACTCCAGAGATTTCACACAGAAAATCAGATTTTCTAAACGGAAAGTACAACAGTGATTGAATGAAACCCCAAAACTTCAACTACTGTAATTGTAACGTAACAAACCCCAGGCTCTGAGTCTATAAAATGTAAAAAAGAATTAAAACCTTCTATATCCAGCACTTAAACCTACATAGACCCATGAATTCTGGTCTGTTTTATCTCTTATTCTCCAAAATTTGATACAGCAACAGTGGTTTTTTGCCCACAGCTTGCTCCCAAAAATAATCAAGCATTTGGAGGGCTTCTTTTAGGGTACATTTTTTTCTCATAAAAAATAATAAATGTCAATATCTGAACCACATTTCGGTATTTTATTCGATCTGGGGCCTGCCAACTCAAACAATGATTTGTGTCTTTAGAGGAAGGCACTTCACCATTTTCAAATAAATATTTAAATGCTACTTCACAGGAAAAAATATTCCTGTGGTTAGGTGAGATACGCTGGAAAAATCAAGGCTGGTCCTCAAAGGCCTCGTGTTGTTACACTTTCCTGTTCTTAATTTGCTTCATCCTTCCTCAAACTCAAAAATTCAGATCAGAGAAGGTATTTTAAAAGGAGCTTTGATACCCACAGTAGATTTCTTAATGAGTTTTATTTTAGCAATTTGCTGCAAAAGGAGATGGGTATGAAACAAGAGCTTTAATCTTTATAATTTATCTGTTTTCTTGGTGATGCTGTCACACAAATTTTGTGTCTGCCAGGAAAAGCCTCTCCATCAAAACTGGAATAAGGAACAGATCTGAAAGGGATAAATTTATGGGTTTTATGTGCGTTTGTAATCAAATAGGTGCCACTTAAGTATTAAATTTCCATTTTTCCTCTTAAAAAGATGAAGGAAAAACGATGAAAGGGATGATGATGATGAACACCCTGACACGAATTTGTGCTGTCACAGGGAACATCAGCACCTTCTATTTAAGTAACTCTCAGAAAAAGGCTGAGTAGGAAAAAAAAAGTAGAAAAATGTAAGTATTTGCACCCCATGAGCTGTTAGGTGGAGAGAGAAGTGAATCCCGGCTTTCTGCCTGTCAAAAACAAAAGCTTAAATGGGAAAAATCCTCTAAAATTTCCCATTTCCAGGCAGTTTTTCAAGTCCTGTCAGACGTACTCTTGCTTTAAACTGGTAGAGAAGCTCAGGAGCCACAGAGCCACGGCGGGGGTCAGCTTCAGCCTGGTCTCCCAGCCCGAAAATCCTTCTGAAACCACGGAAAATCTGGGATCAAGGTCATGGAAGACTGAAGGGAAATTTCCCTTTCTCAGGCAGCATCCTCTGCTCTTGATGCTGGAACCTCCCAGCACCTGAACCTCACCCCTCCTCTCTTAACGAGCTCCTCGTGCTTCCCAAATCCTGAAAACCCCTTAAATTCCCATCCTGATACCCCCTTATCTCCACATCCTGATAAGCCCTTATCTCCTCCAGGAGATCCTGAGCAGGATTTGGTTCTTTTTTAAGCAGCCCAATATCAGCTTTCAGAGCTGCACCCCCTGCACTGCAGGGCTGGGAAAAAATAACCCAAACCTTTCTTTAGGATGAAAAAATTCCCTTTTTTCCCCCTCAGGCACTGAGGCAAGTGTGAGGTAGCAAATCACACATTACTCTATTACCAAATGAGATCCCTTTGGTCCACCTTTAATACCATTTTCCCCCTCCCAATGAATTAAATATCCGTTCTTTTACCACCCAGTTTATTTGATCATCCAGGAAGATAAATGGCTTCTGCTGAAATATTAAACAAAGGGAAAATTAAAGTACTGGGAAGGGTAAACAATGGAGTAAAGCACAATTTCCTTTCTGCTACGTGGAGAAAAATAAGTCTCCCTTTCTTGCTGAATATCAGCACACAGGGTCCAATTCTGACCTTAGGCACACACGGAGCTTTTCTCCCCCAAATCAATGGGATTTGTACCTGTCTGGGTGAATTTTGAATCGAATGGGAGCCGAGAAAGGGTTTTCTAGATAAGATCCACCTCAAAAATGAAATTTATCATGAAGTTTCGCACGAGGAGTTTTTAATATCACAGCTTTGGTTTTGTTTCTTGCTTGCTCGGTGTCGTTTGCAGCAAAGATAAAGTGGAAAACGTTGTTTTAGTTGGGTTTTGGGTCCAGCCTGGTGGGACAGCACCGAGAACTGGCTCATCCCCCTGGTTCCAGGGACCACCAGTCCTTCCAGCCCAGGGATGGATCCTGGGGAGAGCTGGAAGGACTCAGCTGGAAGCTGAGGAGCACCAACTCATGTTCTGAGAGCTGATTGAGGTCGGATTCCTCCCAAAACACCCAGAAGAGAAGCAATTCCCTTCCCTGGGCCACTTCTCCCTCCAAGGGATGTCACATTCCAGCGGGGACATCAGCTCAAACCCAGCCCAAGATGAAAATTCCCAGGTGAAAGTAAGAACTAATATCCAGGACTGACAAATTCCCTCAACCATAATTTCTCCTGACTGCTGGGTGCTTTTTCATTTCAGCTGCTCTTCAATTCAGAGTTTCAAAAAGACATTTTTTACAGTATTCCAGAAGCTCAGCCTTAGAACTCTGAAATAATTTAGTTTGGCGGATGATTGATGGCAAGGAAGGACCCATTTCTTATGGGCTTGCCTCTATTCCATAGGAAATATTTGAGTATCACAGGAATTTTTCTCATTTTTGCACGGTTACAGCCCAGATTCCGACTTTAGGCTGAGTAATCACCACAGGAATAGTTCTGATGGGAATCTGACAAATGGCAGCCGAACAGGATTTGATCCATGGATATTGATTCTCCTCAGAGTTTTGTGAATCACTTTTTTTTCAGCAAAGCCACCTATGGATCAAAAAACTCTGCCCAGTGTAATGAAGGCATTTCTTGGTTTATTATTACTGGATTATTCCTGGAATCCAACGTGGATTTTCAGGCAGACCAAACACGACGTGGGGTGGAAATGGGAATGTGCAGGACTGGGAGAGGGGCAGGAGGAGAGCTCTGGGAGTTCCCTCAAAGCAACAAAACCCTGGGGGCTCCGTGGCTGCTCCAGGTGAGGCTGAAATCTCTTTTTTGGGAGGCAGAAGCCAAAGCTGAGGGATCTCTGGGGCTGCCCCGGCTGTGACCCCCATCCCACCCAGAGCATCTCCAGGGTGCAGGAATCCAGATTCCAGGCTCACTGAGGCCTGACCTGCCCCTGACAGAGATGGATGCCCAGCTCTGCTAATGGGCTGTGGCAGCTCCGTGCTGGGATCGATCCCAACCTCTGGGATGCTCCAGCTCATTCCCACTCAGCCCCTGCTTCCCCCAGGGAATCCTGGAACACCCAGCACCCTCCTGAGCTCCCTGTTGTCCTCCCCAGGACTAAACCCCATGGTCACAAGCATCAGGGAGGTTTGCAGTGGTTTTTTAGGTGTTGATCTTCAGCTTTGTCTGCTTGAAGGCAGAATCTGCAGCTCGTTTTATGTGCAGAAAGAAAAATGCAAACTTGATGAGTACAAACGTATCTTTACTTAAGCAAAAAGTAAAGGTGGGTGGGAAATAGCTGATGCTGGTGTGCTTTTGTCAGAATTCATTCACCACAGTGAGTGGCTCTCAAACTCCAATTGCTGCAGTATTCAGAGAGTTTTTAGGCACGTCCTGAACGAGTCTGAAATGAGAAGCCCCAGTTTGATCAGCCTTTGTGCTGAGCACTTCCTTCCCTTGTGTTCCCCTCTCACTCCATCCAGCCCTCTGAGCCTTCATCTTTCTGACAAGAAAGGAGAATTGCCCCAATCCTGGCTGATTCCCACAAATTTCCATCTTAGTGAGGTCCCAGCACTCCTTCCCTGAGAGCTTCACTCTCTTGTTGGGTCAAAGTGATCTTTGAGCAGCCCCTGAGCCTTTGGAAGTGCTGCTGCTGCTGCAGACACAGGAACGTGCACAGCTTCCAGAGGAGCCTTTCCCCTTCTCTTGGCGATGCTGGGAATGGGGAAGAGAGGTCGAGCCCAACCTTCCCACTTTGGAAAACATTCAGGAACCACCTCCTGTGGCCCAGGGTTGCAGAACAACCCCTGGGAAGTGCTGGGTGCCACATCCTGGGTTCATCCTCAGAGCTGCACGTGAGGAAGAAAGAGATTCATCAAAAAATATAATTAAAATCCCAAAAGGAAACATTTTCCTGGACAATTGGCAGGAACTCTGGGCACCCTCTTTTCGGAGTGCTGTGTGTGACTTCAGTCCCTGCGGGACACGGGGCTAATTTAACGAGACATGAATTTAAATGCTTTAAGAGCTCAACAAAACAGGGAGAGAATCAGAGAGGTGAAAAGTCAGTGCCCCTCCTTGTCCCGCTGTCTTCTTTTTGTTGGCTGCTGGGCTGGGAGACACAAAATCAACCGGAGCAACACAACCTGTCTGAGTTTTATTCAAATCAGCCAATTAAAACATCAAGCCGAAATGTCAACGAACATGTTCTGGCCACTCAGGAATTAAAGCAGGAAAGCATCTGTCTGTCCTCACCACAAAGCAGGGAGGATTTTTAATTCCACTTCTGCAGGAGCTCTGACAGGAGATTGCAGCCATGAAAAACACATTCTGCAACGGGCCCTGCCTGGCTGCCTGTCAGCAGCTGCTGCTCTGGCACTAAATTAGAACCACTTCAACACCTTTTTCCTTTTTTATTCCCAGGAACTCTTTACCAGGCAGAGTTCTGGGTGCACCATCCACCTCTGATGCTGCCACAATTTACTCAGCTTATTTTTACCTCTCTTTACTCCCCAAATGCTGATTTGAGCCGGTCCCTTTAGTGATGAGGACACAGAGATCGAAGTTCTTGCAGCTCTACGTTTTCTCCGATATAAAATCCAGAGGATTTGAGGCTGAATTTAGGGATCTCCTCTATTTGAGAGGATATTGGGGTGACCATCATTTTGTCACCCCCACACCTCCCTCTTTGTGACGTGGCACTCAGGGCTCTGCTGGGTGACAAAGGGATGATCTCAGGGCTCTTTCCCAACCCAAATGATTCCATGAGAGGAACTTGAGGCTGATAACTCCAAACGCTGCAAGAAACCAACACCTGGCTACCATGGCAACCTCTTGGCAACAGACAGAAATTGTTCTGAAAAAGAAAATAAGATTTTGTCAGAGTTGATCTGTTTCCACAAAAATGTAGGATCTCAGCAAGTCCTCTCTATAAAAATGAAATTATGTTGTGATGAAGAATTCCCATTTTTGTGGGAACCAAATGTTAGGCTGAGATCTAGACAAGTGTTTAAGGTAGATCCATTAGGCCTTTTTTAATTTTTATTTCATAGAATCTTTAAGGTTGGAAAAGACCTCCAAGACCCTTGAGTCTGCTTGAAATGCACCAGATAAATAAATGTTATTTTCCAGGCAAATATAATCCACACTTGCTCCAGCCTCTCAAATTAATTCAGAGGGCTCTGTTAGGAGTGTGTCCTATAGACACACACACAGATGGAAGCGTGGTATCCAACACTTCCCAAAAAAATGGGGAAAAAATGGGGAAAAATGGGGAAAAAATGGGGGGAAAATGAGGAAAAATGGGAAAAACAGGGGGAAAATGGGGGAAATGGGGAAAAATGGGGAAAAATGGTAAAACAACAGGAAAAAAATGGGAAAAAATGGGGAAAAAATNAAAAACGGGGGGAAAATGGGGAAAATGGGGAAAAATGAGGAAAAATGGTAAAACAACAGGAAAAAAAAGGGAAAAAATGGGGAAAAATGGGTCTAAAAACCCCCCAAACAAACAAAAACCTCTCCATAATCCTCATACAGACAAACTGGAACCACATCCCCAAGGATGAGTGGATGTGATGAAGGTGGGATTTTTCCATGGTGTTTCTTCCAAGCTCCACTTGTTTATTTATTATCCCATAGAATCACAGAACCCCAGAATTTCCTGAGTTGGACAAGGACCTTTGAAAAGACTCTGAATGCTCCACGTCCAACAGGGATGGTTCAAGGTTTTGACAGGAAATTCTGGAAATAACAGCAAATTCATGGTGGTGAAACGCAACAGAATCTGTGAATCTCCAGAGTCAAATCCCCAATGTTGTAGAGAAGAAGGAGAAAAAGCAAAAAGCAGCTTCCTCCACTCAGAAATTCCCAGCTGGAGTAACCTCCAGGCTCCTGAAATTTGGGTGAAGAGTTGTATTTTTCACCGGGATTATGGGATTCTGCTCACCCGCTTTGGGGTGGGATTTGGGACACCTCATTCCACATCACTCGGTGCTGATGTGGGGACAAACAGGACCCTGATGTCCCATCCCAGGCACATCCTACAGCAGAGGTTCCCTTCCTCTGGTTAAGGAAATCATTCCTGATTCTGATCTGTGACGAGCCCACATTGAGATCATTCCATCATTCCCCAAATCAGCTCCATCCCTTTCTGCTGGAGCCTCCAAAAAGGTTTGAAATATTATGGAATATTCCAGTGTCCTTAAATTTATAGGACCAGATCTTTGCTCTGCTGATTTCAGAGCTGCACTAAATTTTCCCTGTTAAAGTTCTGACCTAAAAATGGTAAAACTCCCTGAGATGGGCTCCACACCAATCATTTCATCTCCCATAAATCAGCTGGGTCAGCTTTAGATTATCTACAGAGATTTAGTTTTCTCTATTATGAAAAAAAAATCAGGGAAGGGAAAAGGAATTCCAGTGTGCAAATATCCCAGAGAACAGCTTACTTATTGTTCCAAAATATCCTCTTTAATGGCATTACCAGAAAATCAGCCTTTTACTAGAAGGATGGGCTGATTTTCCTGCCCAGGCTGGCAGCTGGGAGTGTCCTGGACGGGGAGCTCAGGGATAAATCCATGGACATTAAACATGAAACTCCTCCATGAATAAGGAGGGAGGAGATCTCATGAATGCTCTTTAATCTCTTCTTATTTTATGAGCTTCCACTGCAGCCTCCTCTGTCTGGTGGTGGCTTCCACCAGGACTTGACTTGGCTGGAAAGTTTCATCCAGGGAAGTTTTCCACCTGGGAATTCCCTCCCATGTTCACCAGGATGGGTCCCAGGCTCTTCTTGCTTCTGTCAAATCATTCCTGGCTGATCTCGTTCTGCCATCATCTCCATCCCAACGTGGAGCTGGAAATGAGAGAGGCTAAACCTCAACAAAATCAAAATTTCACTCTTTTCACAGCTTGGACTTCTCCATGAGATCACAATAAATCTTTCTGACACTCCTGGGTTCACAAATAATGATCACGTTTGCATTTTTCAGCTGAAAGTGAGATTAAAAACAAGTTCTGAGCTCCTGAGCCTGTCCTGGAGAGGATTTTTTGTGTTCACACCCTGTTGCAGGTTTAGTCAATCACCAGCTCTGGGCAATCTGGTTTTACAATAGAATCCCAAATCCTGCTGATGCTTTCAGGGTGCTGCTCCAAGAGAAGTAATAAGCAAAGTGATGATCATAGAGGAATTTTATTTTTAGGGAATTGGGACCACAACTTCCTGAAAACTACCAGACCAGATAATGTCTTTTTCCCTTCTCCCTCTTTTATGGCAGGCACTTGTTCTAAAAAAGTTCCCCCACTTTCTTTCAAATGGACTTTTAAAATCCATCATTTCATGCAGCTCTGGAAAATCAGCTCCTGTGCTATTTCCTTTCCTTCCTTCCTTTCCCTCTCCTCTCCTTTCTTCAACCCAGCCCTGCATTTTAAATCAGCTCCGAGAAATAAAGCGAAAGGAGCTTTAAGGAGTTGAAATCTCTTCATTGTGACAGGGCCGTGTTTTTTTTGTGTGTGAGCCTAAATGAGGCTTTAGAAAACGATATGGTCCCCCCTAAATGGATCTGCTGTGGTCAGAGCCCATTAGGCAGGGCAAGAAGATTCCTTGGGGACAGCTGAGAGCAGACTCCGAATCCCAGAGGATGGAGATCACTGTTTACCTTCCTGCACGGAGAATTAATAAATGTCTCCATCTTCCACCAGCAGCCCTCAACCACTGGACATAAAGGAAACAGAATGAGTGGGGGGAAAGAAGCCATGGGATGTGTGTTTTTCCCTTTTTCCTTCGGTGCACATTCGTGTTTTCAGTCGCTATTTGCACATTATTCTTTGCTTGCTCCCCGGAGGATTTCCTGCCCTGACTTGAAGGCAATTCATCTGTCCTGAGCAGGTACCTAAAGATAATGAAGAGGCCATAATTTAGGAATCTTGGCCATCTTGTCCTCGGAAGATTAATTTTTGGCCTTTAAGTGTCAAGGTTGGTGAAACCGAAGCAGCAGCAACAGAAAGGCCCAGGCAGAGGGACAGACAGAGCCCTGGGCTGGGGCAGATTCCCAAAATAAATGGATCCTGGAGTCACTGCCCGATCTGCACAAGGGACTAATGATTATTAAAACAGCAGCACTCCCTGGTTCATCCAGTTCAGAGCTCGGAGTCGCTCCTTTCGTTTTCTTTCCCTGTTTTTCCACAGAAAATTCTGTCCCTGGGCCTGTCCTGGAATTCCCCATTTCTCATCTGCTCTGGGAAGGCTTTGCTGAGGTTTGGAGGCTTTGTTGGCTTTCTCCAGCACAAAGAGATGGCTTGGATGGGGTTTGGGAATGGTGCTTCCTACGAGCAGTGATTGATCCCGAGGTGGGGCAGGGCGTGAAGGAGTTTTGTGCTCACAAAATCATGGAATCATGGAATGTTTGGGGCTGGAAGGGACCTTTGAAGGAGATCCAGTCCAAAATCACTGCAGTGACCAGGGACATCTTCAACCAGAGGCTGCTCAGAGCTGCCTCCAGCCTGGCTTTGGATGTTTCCAGGCATGGGCCAGCCACTGCCTCTCTGTCCCTGGGTTTGACCCCTCTCATCACAAAATAATTGTTCCTGTAGTCTGAATCTCCCCTCTTCTCGTTTAAAACCATTCCCCTTTGTCTCAGTGCTACAACTCCTGCTAAAATCCATCCCCACCTTTTTTATAACCCTCTTCGAAGTATTGAAAAGCTGCAAAAAAGTGTCTCCTAATTAAAAAATTAGAACTCTGATGATGAACCATGGTCTGGCACCACTGCAATCTCCCCTCCCACGTGTGTCTGGTTTGTGTAGGAGCACAATAAAACTGGTGGAGATAAAAGCAATCATCCACCCAGCACATCCATCCCAAAAGAGGAGCTGGACAAAGATCTGAGCACGAGCTGAGCTCCCAGCCGATGCTAAGTGTTTAAAAAAAAGTCCTTAAACTTGAAGATTATTTCCAGGCTAAGTTTCTCTGGATGTTTGCAGTGCAGAATAACAGAATCAGGGCATGGTTTGGGGTGGAATGGAACTTAAAAATTATCCAGTCCGTGTGCAGGGACACCTTCTGCTATCCCAGGGCGCTCCAAGCTCCATCCAACCTGGCCTTGGACACTTCCAGGGATCCAGGGACACACCTTGAAGCTGGGTTTAATTCCTGTGCAAACCCTGAAGTGAACCCCGAGCCAGCTGCTCCTGTGGTGCCAAACCAGCTCCTGACCCAGCAGATCAATTATGCAAAAGAGAAAATCCGTTTATTTTCTAGGAACTGGCTGGAAAATTGCCCCCCACCGGGAGCAAAGGGCTCTTTATTCCCGTGAGCAGGGGCTGAACAAAGGGCAGGAGTGTGGAGGGGCTGAATTTATGGAGGAGAAAACCAATCTGGAGTGTGACATTCCTTCCCTCCCAGCTCCCTCTCTTCCCAAATCACGCTGGATTCACCACTGGCATTCAGGGACCGTGTGGAACAACAGAAATAGGAACTCTGCCCATCATTCCTCGATGATGGAGTGGCCCTGCACCCTCTCAGAGGTTTATGGTCTCTATTCTCCTTTCCTTGGTACCTGATACAACTCCAACGATGAAACATTTCCCGCCTGGATTTCCCTTGTCTTCCATGGGATTTTCCTTTTCCATCACAAAGTGAAGACAAAGCTCCAGTTTAATTCTGGTTTATTGTCACCAGCTCCTCCAAACTTGTGTCCTCCATCACAATTTGTGTGTTTGGGGCGTGGAAATCTGGAAATAGGGGCTGGTTGTGTTCCTAACTGGAAAGATCCTGGAGTAAACCTGGGAATAGGGACTGGTTATGTTCTAGCTCCCAACTGGAAATATCCTGGTAGAAAGTTGGGAATAGGGGCTGGTTATATCCATGATCCCAGCTGGAAATTTCCTGATGAAAACCGGGGAATAGGGACTGGTTATGTCCAGATCCCAGCTGGAAATATCTTGGAGTAAACCTGGTGTAAACCTGGGAATAGGGATCAGTTATGTTCTGCCTCCCAACTGGAAATATCCTGGAGTAAACCTGGGATTAGGGACTGGTTATTTTCCAGCTTCCAACTGGAAATTTCCTGGTGAAAACCCAAGAAAAGGGACCGGTTATGTTCATATCCCAACTGGAAATATCCTGATGAAAACCTGGGAATAGGGATCAGTTATGTTCTGCCTCCCAACTGGAAATACCCTGGAGTAAACCTGGTGTAAACCTGGGAATAGGGACTGGTTTTTTTCAGGATCCCAACTGGAAATATTCTGGTGAAAACCTGGGAGTAGGGACTGGTTTTTTTCAGGATCCCAACTGGAAATACCCTGGAGTAAACCTGGTGTAAACCTGGGAATAGGGACTGGTTATATTCCAGCTGCCAACTGGAAATATCCTGATTTTAGGAATGCTTCCCTTGCCCTTGGTATTTTTTCAATGCAAAGTTCATCATTCTGGAGAATAGAAAGTGAAAAAGTGAGAAAACGTGAAAAAAGTTAAATTATTCCTTTTCCCCGCTTGTCACTCTTTTACAAATGGAAAAATTATTCAATATTATGCTGCCTGGAAAAAAACTAAAACAGGGATGGAATTATTTCTACCATATTTTTGCCAATTTTGTGCCTTTTCCTGCATAAAAAAAAGAATGAGCAGAGGGGAGAGGAGGAGGGAAGAGTCAGCAATGAGGAAAACAAGGTGATGAAAAATTGAAGTGCTTAAAATGAAGCAGGGAAATCTTATTTTTATATTTTTAAACATAGGAATAAAGCCCCATCTCTGGATGGAAAACGTTGCCCAGGCTGACATTTCAAAATGAAACACAAGTTTTCATTTCAAGGATTTATTTCATATCCCCACACACAAAATCAAACTGGGTTTTGAAATGAAAACACCACGGGGAAAATAATATTTTCAATCGAAATTTTTTTTTTTTTTGCCTCCCCCTCCTCCAATAAATAAATAATTTGGTTTTCCAGGAAGCTGTAAAAGCGAGAACAGAGGGTGAAACACAGTGGAACAAAAGGGGTTTTGCCATTTGGAGCACCAGGGTTTGCTGAAATACCTGGGAATTCCCAGGGATTATTCCTGGCATGGAAGCGGCTGTTCCCAAACATCTGGGGATCATCTACCAGCTGTAAATAAAACATTTGTTATTATTTAGGGTTTGAGCAGTCCCTCAGGTCACGGGGTGGCTCAGCTCCTATCAGCGAACTTCTCCTCCACGGGATATTTTTGGGGATTTGGTTCCAGAGCAGTCAAAGGATGACATTGTCCCTTTAGAAAATGGAAAATTCCCCCTTAATCCAGGTGTTCCTTGGGGTGGGGCAGCTCCCAGTTTCCATGGGCTGCCCAAACTGGTGTGGTCAGGGCACACGGGGAGCATTGAGCTCCTGGGGCTTGCTCCAGGGATTTTCATCTTCTCCATCAGCCAGAAATGCACCTGAGCTCCAAAAAAAAATGTGCCCCTGAGCTGATTTGAAGGTGAGGACAGAGCAGGGAGAAGAAGGAACGGCTGAAGGCCACCTCCAAGTCCAGAGCTCCTTTTCCAGCTGAAATCTCGGCTCATCCCTCGGGATTGCAGCTCTGGGATTTCCCGGGAGGACAGAGCAGCCTGGAAAAGGCAGTGCCAGCCCTGGGGGTGGGCAGCAGATGTGGCTGTGGATTTGCAGGACGTGTGGGAGCTGCTCCCGGTGGGAAGGGGCACAGCTGGTCCTGGGCAAAGCTCAATCCACAAATCCCAGCCCTGTGTCTGAAGCTCCCCGGGGAGGGGACACTGCTGTGCTGCAGGAATGGGGATGGAATGATGGGAGAAAGGGTGTTCTAGCTATGGCAGGTCAGGAAAATAGGGAAGAAATTGTATTTTAGCTCTGGAAATCTCAGGAGAAGGTGGATGAAATGACGTCATAGCTATGGCAGGTCAGGAGAATGGGGGTGAAATGTTTTAGCTACTGCAGGTCAGGAGAAGGTGGCTGAAATTATATTTTAGCTCTGGTAATCTCAGGAGAACGTGGCTGAAATGATGTTTTAGCTTTGGCAGGTCAGGACAAAGTAGATGAAATGCTGGGTGAAATGATTTAGCTATGGCAAGTCAGGAGAATGGGGATGAAATGGTATTTTAACTCTGGAAAGCTCAGGAGAATGGGGATGAAATGGTATTTTAACTCTGGAAAGCTCAGGAGAAGGAGGATGAAATGATGTTTTAGATATGGCAAGTCAGGAAAATGTGGGTGAAATGATGTTTTAGCTCTGGAAAGCTGAGTAGAATGGGGATGAAATGATGTTTTAACTCTGGAAAGCTGAGGAGAATGGGGATGAAATGATGTTTCAGCTATGGCAAGTCAGGAGAATGGGGATGAAATGATATTTTAACTCTGGAAAGCTCAGGAGAAGGGGGATGAAATGCTGGGTGAAATGATTTAGCTATAGCAGGTCAGGAGAATGGGGATGAAATCATGTTTTAGCTTTGGAAATCTCAGGAGAAGGAGGATGAAATGATGTTTTAGATATGGCAAGTCAGGAAAATGTGGGTGAAATGATGTTTTAGCTCTGGAAAGCTCAGGAAAGTGTGGGTGAAATATTTTAGTTACAGCAGGTCAGGAGAATGTGGCTGAAATGATGGTTTTGCTATGGAAAGCTCCAGAGAAAGTGGATGAAATTACATTTTAGCTCTGGAAAGCTCAGGAGAATGTGGATGAAATGCTGGGTGAAATGATTTAGCTGTGGCAGGTCAGGAGAAAGTGGATGAAATGATGTTTTAACTCTGGAAAGCTCAGGAGAATGGGGATGAAATGATGTTTTAGCTATGGCAAGTCAGGAAAATGGGGATGAAATGATGTTTTAGCTATGGAAAGCTCAGGAGAATGGGGATTAAATGGTGCTTTAGCTATGGCAAGTCAGGAAAATGTGGGTGAAATGAGGTTTTAGCTATGGAAAGCTCAGGAGAATGGGGATGAAACGATGTTTTAGCTTTGGCAGGTTGGGACAAAGTGGATGAAATGCTGGGTGAAATGATGTTTTAGCTCTGGAAAGTTCAGGAGAATGGGGATGAAATACTTTAGTTACAGCAGGTCAGGAGAACGGGGCTGAAATGATGTTTTAGCTATGGAAAGCTCCAGAGAAAGTGGATGAAATTTTATTTTAGCTCTGGAAAGCTCAGGAGAATGGGGATGAAATGATGTTTTAGCTATGGAAAGCTCCAGAGAAAGTGGATGAAATTTTATTTTAGCTCTGGAAAGCTCAGGAGAATGTAGATGAAATGATACTTTAACTGTGGAAAGCTCAGGAGAACGGGGATGAAATGATATTTTAACTCTGGCAGGCTCAGCATCATCCCACCTCCCACCACAGCTCTATCCCGATTCTCCCTGACCCAAGAGCTTTATCAGCCTCACAATCTGCAGAAGGCTTTCAGCCCTCTGGCCATGGAAACTCCTCTGTACTTTGATTTTTGCTTTCTAAACCATCCCCTGTGTCCCTTACCCCGGTTTGGGGGCTGGAACGAGATGATCCTTCAGGTGCCTTCCAACCCCAACCCTTCCCTGACTGTGCCCTGTGTCCATCCCTCAGGGCAAACGCCCAGAGCTGCAATTTGGGGTTTTCAGGACTTTTCCATGAGTTCTCCACGATCTCTGCTGGCTCTGGGCAGAGGAGACGAGGTGTCAGTGCCCAGGGAGGAAAACTGCTCCTTCTATTCCTTTTCTGGGGACACAAACCACGCTCTGCATAGCTGGGTTGGGGATGAAACGAGCCCGTGGTTCTCCAGCTGCACAGGCTGTACTTTGGGGCATTCTCTTACGTCGAGAACACGCAAAAATATTAGCAGGAAAAAAGCTGGAATTGCCCGTTAGGGCCCGTGATTAATGCAGTGCTGAAAGCTCCTTTAAAGGGCTGCGTGTTGCAGCTCGCTGAAGGAACAGAGAGAAGAACAGCAGCACAAAAATTTGGAGCGGAGTCGAGGGTGAGAAGGGATCCAGAGCGGCTGCAGAGGGCACTAAAGATCTTCGGGATTTCTCGGGAAGAAGAGAAAGCTCCAAGTTGCTTTTTTTACACTTCACCGTTAAAATAAAATTTAACCCTCTTCAGCAGCAAGTGGGACCACATCAGACTCCAATAGTGCAGCTGCTCCCCTTTTAACCACTAATAACAGGGTGAGCTGAGCTCTGCTTGCCTTTGGGGTTTCTTTCCTGCATTGCTGAGGGCTGGGGAGTTGTGTGGAGCCCTCTCTCAGCACTGATTTGGGCAAGACAGGATCTGTTCAGCACAAAGAAATCTCATTCTTCAGACAAGAAATCAGCCTGAGCTGCTGAGAAATGGCAATTTCTCGTCAGGTTGTTGTGGATGAAACAAAGGGACCACGAAGAGATCTGGTCACATTAACAGGAACCCTAAAAAAGCCTTCCCTGTGTCCCAGAACACAGGGAGGGTTTCACTGGTGGGTTTTGTGTGGCTCTGAAACATCTGGGTTTGGCTGGGATAAAGCAGCTCCTTTCTTGTGGGATTTTTTTGCCATCAGGAATTGGAAATCTCACAAGAAACCCTGTTCTGATGAGATTCCCAGCCCGATACGCCGCCTGCGAGAGAAACTGCTGATTAAAAACTGGATTGCAGTGCTTGGAATGAGTCAGGCCGAGCCCTGCAAGAAATAAAGATCTGAAATGCCTCGTTAGGAGCTGAGATTGCTTTCAGATTGCAGACTGAACCCAATGTGATGGGCAAACTCTGCCTCTTCAATCAGCACGGGGTATCTTTTCCTGCAGGGACATTCAGGATTTATTCCACGTAGCTGATCCCACAGGCTCCTCTCCAGGAATCTGCACAGTCATCCTGTTTTCCCCGGGTATCCTGTCAGCTTTGCACCAGCCCCAGATTAGAAATCCAGCGTGACTAAGAGCTCTGTCTGCTGCCTAATTACATGGCCAGGACTGCAGTGGGGTTGCTTTCCCTGGAGTTTCTATTCTGGAAGAAGTGGCCCTAATAATAACTTTATATTAACTTTATGATTTCCCCGCTATGGTTTCACTGGGAACCTGCCCCGTGGGCTCGAGCCTGAAGTGTGAGCCCAAAAAAAATACCACAGGGTGCAAAAAAATCCTGACAGAGCCATGGATACACCCGAGGAACGTGAAGCTTCGTGAATTAAAATAATCTGATTTCTCCCAGCTGATCCTGAGGCCTTGCCCAGATCCCTTCTCATGCCCTGAACTGCTGAGGGCATTTAATTATCCAAAGGAATTGCAGATGGAGAGGCTGCAGACACCGAGGTATCCTGGTAAATTGTTTGAACTGAACTCCTGGAAGTCTGGCCAGTCCTTGACCACCCCAAATTCGTGCTGTGAGGGCTTTGGGAGCTGCACAATTCCCATCAGAAAGCAGCTGCCTGCCCTTGGCTCCCCTCCTTTGGAGAGGGATGCAAATGGAAGTCACGAGTTTTAGCCACGATTTGGGGACAGGTTTGAGTCGGGTTTGTGGTTGATGGGATGTAAAATTGAGATAAAAAAGGCATTTTCAGCCCAAAAGGGAGCGAGCTGGGAGCTGTTGGCAGGGATGAAGCTGGTGATGATCCCCGGGAACAGGCTGGGAGCAGCCTCACGTGGGGTTTGAAGCCCTTTTATCCCAGGATCTGACGGTCAGGTTCCATCTCCAGGCAAACATTCCCAGCCAGCAGCAGCCTGTGAGGCTCAGCAGGTTCTGAGAGCAGCCCTGGATCAGATCAGGGCTCATCCTCCACGCTCAGGTGGAAGTTCTGGCCACAGGGAATGAATTCTCCCCTAAAACTTCCCCAGAAAAGGTGCAGCTTCCACACCCCACAGCCAAGAGGGCTTTGCTGGCTCTGTTTGCCCACACAGCTCTCGTTGGATTGGTTTTTTCCTTCCCTGGCTGAATTCCCAAGGGGTTTTGGCAGGAGGATCTTTACGTTCAGACAATCCTGAGACCCCCAGGTTCACTTCCACAGACATTTTTATCACCCCAGGTTCGCAGTGATGCCTTAGGTTTTAACTTTTCTATTTTCAAATTCTGTACTGCTCAGAGTGGAACTCTGAAGTTCCTTGGAGCCTGTAATTCCTGCTCTCTCGTACTGGGCAGACAGAACAAAGCCTCTCCAGGCTTTGCCTTCAAGGACAGCCAGGCTGTTTTTAGGCCCAAAATGTGTAAACTAAAGATTCTAAGGGGGGCAAGCTGAGGGGAGTTACATCGTTAAACTGGGGCTTTAATTGGAGAATTAACCCTGATATGCAAATGATCCAAACCTATAAAAGTGTGAAGAACTCGTGACCTGGGGTCCATCTTGGGGTACGTTTTTTGGAAGCAGCCTTTGGCTCCCCCAGGGTGTACCTTGAAGCCCTTCAAATAAATACCTGTCTTTATTCCCTTCCTCTTGTCTGGTCTCTGTTTCCAGGTGGCTGCAGGAGGCATCAGCAGGGGAGGGGATGGGGCTGCACAATAAGAGGGTGCTGTGGGATTTCCCTTAGGGAAGCAGGTTTTTTTGTGCTTGGAAAGCAGGAAAATTCTATGGGAGCCTTCTTGTCTTGGATCCAGCGAATTCATGGATAAGTCAGGGAAGTCAGTGGCAATCAGCCAGCTGGACAAAGTCATGTAATCTCCACTCCTGCTTCCAACAGGGTGCTGGTGACAAGACCTGGATGGTTTCATCCGGATTTGCACCAAAAACACAAACCTTTTTTTAATATCGCTTGGAAGGGGGAAAATAAAACCCCATTTCAGGCTGAAAACCAGAATAAAATATTGCAGCCTGGAATGCGAGTTCTCCCCAGGAACCACAGATCCTCTCAGCTAACAAAAAAAGATGTAGCTGAACTAATAAAAATAGTCAGACAGCAAAAAGGGACCACATGTTCCACTGAGGGCGAGCCAAACAATTGGGATTTCACTGAAATCTTGCTCTGACATCATCCCACAGAAAGCCTGGAAAAGCTGGAGAGCCCAAAGTGTCGAGCTGGGGAATCAGGGAGAGCTGGGAGCTGCATCCTAAGAGCTCAGAGCCACTTCAGGAGTCTCTTTCATGACGAACAAAAATCAGATCCCTCATTCTCAGGAACAGAGAGGAAAAGGGCTTAAAATCAGTGTCCCCAGGGCTGGGTGAGCTGGGCAGAGCTGGAGCCACATCCTGGCTGTGCCAGAGCCAGGGAATGCCCGTGGGGAGCTTCCTTTCCTTTTCCTTTCCTTTTCCTTTTCCTTTTCCTTTCCTTTCCTTTCCTTTCCTTTCCTTTCCTTCCTTTCCTTTCCTTTCCTTTCCTTTCCTTTCCTTTCCTTTCCTTTCCTTTCCTTTTCCTTTCCTTT
>VZRV01005908.1:71141-82308 GCA_013398115.1 Falcunculus frontatus
CCTTCCCAAACCTTCCCAAACCTTCCCAAACCTTCCCTTCCCAAACCTTCCCAAACCTTCCCAAACCTTCCCTTCCCTTTTCCCTTTTCCCTTTTCCCCTTTTCCCCTTTTCCCCTTTTTCCCTTTTTCCCTTTTCCCTTTTTTCCCTTTTTTCCCTTTTTCCCTTTTCCCTTTTTTCCCTTTCCCCCTCTCCCCTTCTCCAAATTAAGATGAAATCACCTTTTTTTTTTCCAACAGCAAGCCTGCCAATCATTAAAAAGGCCCTGATTTCTCATGAGTGCCCTCAAACCTCTCTGGCAGATCTGTCTCCCCCAGCAATGGTCACTAACTCAGGGATGAACACAAATCCCACCTTGGGAACAGTCCCAGCTTCATTTCCATGGGACAGAAAAAAGCTTTTGCAGCACCCAAAGAGCTCAAAGTGCCTCAGCCAGTTTTATAAATTGATTTTCATTCCCTCCAGTGTTGCTCTACTTGTTGGTGGCAAAAGCCTAAACCCGGAGTTTTTTGCATTTTGTACCTTGTCGGTAAATCCTGAGATGTGCAGGAATTTATGTCCCTGTGGGACTCGTGAGCATTCATGGATCTAAAAATCCTGGGGGTATTTAATTCCCCCAGTGTTCCTTTAAAAACACAATTCTGGTGTCAGGGGCTGAATGGCAGCAAGGTCTGGAGAACCAAGAACTCCAGATTTTAAAGCCAGAGCATCTCTTCTTTTGGAATAAATCAAATATTAACTGCCCTTGTGGTCATTTGGGTAAAGACATGGGGATTACAGAGATGGAAATTCAAGTAAATTGAAAATTAAGTGCCCTTATTTTTATTCGGGTAAAGATATGGGAATTAAAATGATGGAAATTTAAGTAAATTGAACATTCACTGCCCTTTTTGTCATTTAGTTAAAAACATGGGGATTACAATGATGGAAATTTAAATTTAGGCAGAATTCGGGCCATGAAGTCAATGCTTATCCCAATGTTTGAGGCCACAGGAATTGGTTTTTCCAGAGCATCCCAGGGATGTTTGTCCCAAGGGCTCCTGGAAGATATTTCCTATCCTTTTAGTGATTTGTGCCTCAGCAGTTTTTGGGCAACTCTTGGGTTTTGTGTGTCTGGAGAGCTCCAGAATCCATGGAAACTCCAGGCAGAAAATCTGGCTGTGCTGGGAGCAGCTGGAGCCCGGTGCCTGGCTGATCCCATGGCATGAGGCTGTTTGCACGTTGCCCTCCTTTCATTTGTGGAGAATCCAACAGAAAACAGAACAAAAGTCTCCCATTAATGATTTCTCCTGGCTGAATGTCCCAGCTCCCCACGGAGCCTCTCCCCATGCTCTGCTCAGCACTCACAAAACACAACCCTGGCGTCCCTCCCTGCTGCTTGTCAGCATTTTATTGTCATCTTCCTTATTGTGCCCTGCTCAAAATGAATTTACAGACTCCTCTGAGCACCAAAACACCGAAAATCAAAGCACTGAACCAAACTTCGTGGCATTTCAGGGAAGCTGAGTTGATTTTTCCCCACCTGCAAGGGCTGAGCTCATGGAGATTTTATCGTTTTCAGGCCCTTTTGCCTCGCAGATAAAGTAGATTTGAGGCTGTCTCCAAGTGAAAAGCATGAAGGGATTCAGTCCCTGCACCTCCCACAATCAAACCTAGCAGTTCAGCAGGCACATAATTAGTTCTAATTAGTGTAAACGAGTCCAGCCAGATTATACTGGAACACGAAAACGGCTTTAATTTGACTCAATCACTCCCCATGTGAGCCTGTCACAGTTTATTTGTATCAGAAAAAAAACCCCAGCACAACCCCAAATACCAAATAACGTGGAAATATGGCAATCTTTGGGATTCCAGGGTGTTTTTAGCTGGGTGGTCCGTGGCAAAGAGACAATGAGACAGGTGCTAAAATGGATGGGGTGAGCTCCTCTCTGGAGTCAGCCTGTCCCGAGCAGAGGGGGGATGGATGGGCTGATGGAAGGGGCTCCAGCCAAAGGTTTGTGGCACAGCAGGCAGTCCCAAAATCCATGTGGGCCATAAATGAAGGGAATATTTCATGTTTGAAGGCGCTCCTTTCTCTCAGAGATCAGCCCTTTTATCTGGGGCTGTCCGTGAGAGAGCAGCGACAGATTGAGACAGTGGAAGAAAAGCAGATTTAGGTGGAGGTTTTGGGGGTTGATTATAGCTGAGCTTTGCTGTTTCCCCAAAACATAAAGAGAACGTGGCTCCTCTTTCACAAAGCAACCCCTCTGCTGCGTGGAGGGTGAGAAACATCACTGAAATCTGCTGTCCAACAATGCAATGCCACACACTGGTGCTGCTCAGCAGGGATTCCAGGACTCTGTGGGAATGCAGTATCCTGTATCAGAGGGGAGCTCTTGGGATCCAGGGGTAAATCCGAGACGCTTCTTGTGAGCAGAGCTGGAATGTGTTACCCTGCATCCCAAATCTGACTTCACTACATCTTAATCAGCCTCATCAGAAAGCAACAGGAAAAAACCAGGCTTGGGTTTCAATGGTTGTGGCACAAAATATCTTCAGATATTGAATTTTAGCTTGCAGACAACAGGAATGCGTGTTTCAGTCTGAGTGGGAATTAGATAACTTGGAATGCTGGCCTAAAAGGAAAGGAGCAGACTTTCACCTCCTTTCTGCACCACGGACGTGCTGGGATGTGTCTTCATCCCCCACTGGGCTGGGATTAAGAGCCCAGGCTCAGCTTTACCTCAGCACTGTGCTGGGTCTGGAGCTGTTCCTCCTCTGGGCCTGGCTGGAAGCAGGCACAGAGCTGATCCTGCCTGGCTGTCCCTTCCTGGGACACCAATGTCCCTGGGGACAGCATCTGCCTTCCCTGGCATTAAACAGATAAATCCAGAGATCATCCCTGCACCAGGCTTTCCTTTCCTTTCCTTTCCTTTCCTTTCCTTTCCTTTCCTTTCCTTTCCTTTCCTTTCCTTTCCTTTCCTTTCCTTTCCTTTCCTTTCCTTTCCTTTCCTTTCCTTTCCTTTCCGAACCTTTCCCCTTTTCCCTTTCTCGCCTTTTCCTCCCCTTTCTCCTTTCCCCTTTCCCCTTTTCCTCCCCTTTTCCTCCCCTTTCCCTCCCCTTTTCCTCCTCTTTTCCTCCCCTTTTCCTCACCTCTCCCCTTTCTCCCTTCCCTCACATCCCTCTCATGGGAAGGCTCAGGGGGTGCCCCTTTGGGTGGGTGCCCCTTTGGGTGCCCCTCTGGGGCATCCAGCTGGGAAATACAGCACAGAAGATGGAGAATTCCTCTGGTGTCCCACTAAAGAGGCCAGAGAGAGACTCTATTTTTGATTTCAGACGTTTTTCTGTCCCAGATGGGTGTCTGGGGAGAGGAGCCAGCTCAAAACCCTCCCCAGACATTCCCCCCACTCTGATTTCCTGGCGGGAGCTGCTTTAATGCCTTTCCTTGGATCTCCTGAGCTCGTCCTGTGGCACACAAAGGCTCAGCCTTCCCCATCACCCTCACACATGGCTGGCACCTTTGTGTGGCAGTGCCACGGAGCAGAACGAGCACAAAGACCGAGCTCCCCGTGCCCTCTGCCCCCGGTGCCTTTGGCTGGGAGCTGAAAGCCTTGGCAGGAGGGCACAGCAGAGCTGGGCACTTGCCTGTGCCCTACCTGGCTTGTGGATAAAAGAATCCCTCTGCCAAGGCTGCGGGTGCTGCCAGCCCCACAAATCCCCACACCGGGCCCTGGAATGGACATCAAAAGCTGGGGGAATGTCGTGTCTGGAGCCACAGAGCTCCAGTGCTTGTGTTGTTCCTCCGATGAGTTCAGTCTTACAAAGCTCCAGGCCCCTTTATTTCTGTCTCTCGTTGTGCTGTTTCGCAAATCGTGGATTCCAGTTATTCTTTTCTTTTCCATTCCACCCTCCTACATCTTTTTGCTGGTTTGATTCTCCCTGTCCCTGCATTTCTGCCCTCAAAGAACAAAAGCAGCAGCAAAAACAGCACTGCCCAGGCATGACAATAAATCCTTCAGTGCTGCCTGAAGCTCTCCTGGGAGCCAAATCCAGGTGGGAAAGAGGCGCTGGAAAGAGCTCAAATCCAGGTGGGAAAGAGGCCCTGGAAAGAGCTCAAGGAATTGGGAAAGAGCATCCCAATTCCTTGGGCAGCAGATGCTCCAGGGATTCACTCAGTGACAACAGCCACCAAACAGTTTTTGGGCTTCTTGAGCACCTCAATAGGGGATTCAGGTTGCTCAAGCAGAATTTTAGAGCTGATCAGTCCCATTTTCCACCACAGGCTCCTGCAGGAGAAATCCTGGGAGGCCACAGAGCTTTCCAGGACTTTGGAGGTGGAGGAAAAGAGATAAAAACCCCCAAAGGATGATTTGTGCTTTCCCAGTGTTCGAAATCCTTGTGGCAGCTGCTCTTTCTCCGAAGGCATTTTTAATTTGAGTTCACTCTCTGGTTGTTGTTTGCTAATTGCTGCCGGTATTTAATTACAGCAGAGCTGAAACGACACAGGCAGCCACTAATCCACATCATTCAGAGACGTTCTCCAAAATTCTCCTGCAAACATTCCTCGTGGCCCTCGACAAACACGGGCAGCGCTCGCCTGGCCCCGAAGTCACACTGCAAATATTTTCACAGAGGCGAGGATGAGCAAAATCATCCCAGGGCCAGCTCAGTTCAGTGCACAGACTTCCACCCATGTTTAATCTGGAGAGATCCAGCTGTTTTCCTGAACTCCTTTCCCACCCCTAAGTGAAATTAGGACCAAGCCTACTTGGACCGTCATGGATTGAAGAGAAATATGCTGTAAATTCATTTTTAGAGGTTTTTTCTTACCTGCTACTGAGAGAAAAGTGCTGTTCCCTCCATATTCAGGTGCTCCTCAGTGCTCTGGGTGAGGAAGAATGAACACAAATTGGCTCTTTAGGAATGCAGCTCCTTCTTTGGGAGATGGAGCTTCAAGTTTCTTCTTTTCACAGATGCTATCCCTGTCCCCCTTCAAAAAAGAAACATTTCCTTAATAACTGAATTATTATTCACAGTGATGAGATGTGCATGTAGCAGAGGATAGGGAATTCAAACTCATCTAAGGAGATCAAGACAGCAAAAATTCAACCTGGGGAAGAGAAGGGTTTGGGGTGAGCCAATTGTGGCCTTCCAGGGTCGGAAAGAAAGATGAGAAGAGGGATTTTATAGGGACAGGCAGTGCCAGGAGAAGGGGAATGGCTTCAAACTGACAGAGATTAGGCTTGGATGGGATATTGGGAATAAATCCTTCTCTGTGAGGGTGGTGGGGCCGTGGCACGGAGAGTTTGGGGATGAATTCCAGGATTCCAGAGGTTGTCCATGGGCTCTGGACACATCAACTCTCCAGATCCAGTGCTGCTGGAGAAGATCCCAGCCCCAGCCTGGGGTTTGCAGCTCCCCAGAGCTGCTGAGCCTCCTGCAGGCATGGGCCAGGGCCAAGCCTTCCCAAACAAGCTGGATCAAGCCTAAGCTGGTTGAATACTGAGCCTTTGATAAGGTGGCAGGGCAAGGAAAGCTCCTGGACGAGCAGAAGGAAAATAACGTCCGTGTGACTCTGGAATGACGTCTGGGCTGGGCTGGGGGCCAAAGGCCAGGGAAAGCAGGAGCGAGCAGGAGCTGGCTCAGTGACCAGGAATATTCCTGCTGGAAGAGAACGGGGGGCAAGCCCAGGCTGCGGGTCACAGCCCTGTCAGCACATCCAGCAGGGTGGGGGGTCACAAATGAGTGCTAACGAGAGGAGAAAATGCACTGCATTTAAATCCCCCTCAGCCTTTTTGGAGTGTGCATCACCCTGGTTCAGAATTCTCTGTAGGGAAAGAAACCAATCTGATTTAGGGAGGTTCACTCAGTTTCTTTTCCCCTCCAAATTTTCCCTATTTATCCCCTGGGAAAATCCTGGCTTGCTTTTGTTGCCTCAAGAAAACCCTTGGAGGTTGTAAGAGGCACAAATTGTCCTTGGAGCCAGGACCAGTTCTTGTTCCTGCAGGTTCCTCCCCAGCTGATAATCCCTTGTCACAGCTTTGAAGTAGAAAATCCCCACTCCTGGCAGCCAGGACTCCCTGCCAGACACCAGGGAAGGTGTTGTGACTCTCCAAATTCCTGCACAAACACATTCCTGGGTTGCTGTGCCTCTGTGATGGATATTTAATAGCCCTGCCACCCTTGGGAACTGCAAACAGAGAGACTTGGAGTTTTTTTCCTTTCCTTTCTTCCTCATCCTCAAATTTAGGCAGCACTGATGGATTACCCGGAGCTAGGACAGCCTGCAGAATTCTGTCCCCTCAAAATCAAAATAATTATTCTCTAATAACCCAGGTGAGTTTCTGTATTTCAGAACTCCCTTTTGCACAAGATTTCCGATGTCCTACACCCTCAGTCAGGGTTTGGGTGCTGGATCTTGTCCTGCTTCCTTAGATGTTATTCTTGAAGGAATTTGTGCCTGCTCATTCTGGGATTTTATCCTCTGAGTCCACATTATTTCCTGTTTCAGTCAATTACAAAGTTTTAAGTTTATTTGTAAGCAACAAAAGATAAATCTCTGCCTTCAGTAACTTTTTAGGGAAACCAGGAGAATGACAAGGAATTGTTTTCTCCCTCTGGATTTTTCAGTTTAGTTGTTGCAATAGAATTAAAACTCGCAGTGTTCATCTGAGGTAAAAGTTTGCAGCTCGTGTGTCACAAAAATTCGGGAATTCACAGGAAAATCAGAGAATCTTCAACTCTGCCTTTAATCAAGCCCAATTTTTCTGTTAACAGTTTCCAGATTCTTATTGTAACTGGTGTTAATTTTTCTCCACTTGTGACCATCTCACTCCAAGCAAAGCTCTGCACCTTTCTGTGCAGCCTGAAAAAAAAAATTGATGAACAGCTCAGATTTAGTAAATGGACCTTGCTGCTTTTAAACCCCTCATAAAATCAAATATTATCTTAAGAAATCCTAATCAAATTAATCTTCAACTCCATCTTCCCTCTCTTCACCCTATGACTTCACCCCGAGCTTGCCTGAGTATGACCTGAATCTCATTTACTTCCCATTAGAAAAAAAAATGCAGTGAACTTCTAAAAAAAATAACCTTTCAATTACCTTTTAAACTCCTCAAAGAGGACTCGTTTTGGCCATGACATCATCCCCTGATGGTTTTAGCACATGGGCCACATTCCCTGGTTGACCTAATTTATCCGAGCTAACAGAGATAAGCAGACAGTGAAATATGAAAAGTCCTTCACGGCCATGGGTGAATTCGGATTATTTTCTGTATTTATCTCATGACAGATTCCCGCTTTTCCTGGAGAACAGCACCAGGAAGTTGGGTGGGTGTGCAGCAGATCTTGGGATGTGGAGAAGCTGAGTTCCAGGGCAATAATTTGGTTGGACATCCAGAGTAATAATCCGTTCTCAAGATCCATCCATTCCCCCTTCTTAGACACCGATCTTGCCATGGGATGAATCCATCTCCAGAGGGATTTCCCTTCCCTCCTGGTAACAGGAGCCCAGATGGCTGATGGCAGAGATGGAAATGTCCGAATCCAGGGACATGGATGCTCCCCCAACAACTTTTAGGGTGAAAAGATGGATTTTTAAGAGCTGGATAAATCTCAGAAGCAGAGGGTGTTTAATCAGCACAGGACAAACAGCATTGGGTTCAGCTCCGACCTGTGGGCTGTGTGAAAGTGTCATCTTAACCTGATAGGAGTTTTTATCTTGTTAATTCAGCCCGGCCATGGCTGTGTGGCATTTTGTAGCACACTCACATCTGTTTGGGAGCAGATTCACAATCAGCTGTCTAAAATACCCTTAAAACTACTGACAAAGGTTGAATTGATGCCATTCTGACTTTCCCAGATGCACATCCTGAAAATAAGAGCTGCGTCTTTGGCCCAAAGACCCAAAACAAAGGGACTGCTGAGAGTAAGTGTCAGGGTTCTATTTCATCAGAGGCCTTTTGGATGGAATGATTTTCCACGGTTTTGTTGTCAAATTGTTGTCCCAGGACTGAGGCCAGGCTCAGAACTGCAGCAGGGGGACAGAAAACATCAGTCCCTGGTCCCCACTTTTGCCTCCTGAAAGGGTGACAGGAGAGGGAAGAGACCCAGCCACAGGCGCTGCGCAGTGCCAGGAAATACAACACAACCCCATCACTTCAGAACGTCTCGTTCTCCACGCGATCTGGTTCTGGAGAGGGATTTTGTTGTTGTTGAGGGCTTTTTTTTCCCCCAAAAGAATTAGATAGCAACTTAATAAAGCTGTGGCAGACTCATCTTGTGGAGCAATGTGGTGCAGTTTGAAAATTCGTCTCTGCTGCAGTTGGCAGCCGGGTGTTGGTGGCAAACCCAACCTTTGCCATAAATCTCTGGATGCTGCATTGCAGCGACACGTGGGCACCACTCAAACCCAGAAATAATGCAGGGTTTGTTCTTCCAGGTGGCTCCTTTGCTAAACCATCCAAAACTGTCCCCTCCCCACTGTCCCCAGCCCTGCGCAGCTGAGAGGAGCTCAGCCACCAACTCCAGTGGTGGCAGGATTAAAACCCCACTGAGGTTTTTATCTCCTCCTTCCCTCCCTTGTCTCTGTAGCTTTTCTTTCCTTACCCAAAGCACCTCCCAGCTCCCCTCCACGCTGCTCTGCTCTGCAGGAGCCACTGCTGAGCTCCTCCTGCCATAGATCAGGGTCTTTATGGGACACTCAGCTCAGCACATTTCATGTGTGTGATCATTCCAGGTAACTCTGCCAAGCCACTGCTCCTGGTTTGAAACCTGCTCTCTACTCCCAACCCCTTCCAGGCTGCTCAGATACTCCTTAAAACACCCCAGGGAACCCCTTGTTTTCTGACTCTCCGTGAATTTTCTCCCTGATTTTCCATCCCTCCCTGAGAGGTTTAATAGGTTCGATCCAGCACCAGGAAGAGGTGAGAGAGAGAATTAATGGGTGCTCAGCACAGGAAAACCCTGACCTAGAAAACGCCATCGATCAAGGGGACAGGACCAATTAAGGTAGCCAGGCTTTCAGCACAAGCAGCTTTAACATCATCAGGATTTCCTCCTGAATGTACTGTTTGGAAAAGGTGAGTGGAGCTGGGGCTGATGGCAGCGCGGGTGGAATTTGTTTTTCCACGGCGGAAAGTGATCTGCCACTCTTGGGAATGCTTTCCCAACACCAACTGCAAAAACATCCATGTTGCCAGTGGCCATTAGGGATAATATTGTGACTGCATTTAAACTGGGAGAAACCACTCCATCAGTCAAAGGAGGATTTCAGGGGATACGACCTTGAGTAATGTTCTGGCTTAGTGAAAACTGTGGATTTGATCATTAATAATATTTTGCACGATCCATATTTTTTATTTATTTTTTATTCAAGGCAAGCGTTGTCAGCCAGAGGAGCAAAACCCTCTCTCATGTTCCATCTCTCCCCATTTTAGCACAAGCAGGAGGAATCTCTATGAAAATACCCCGTGTTTGCCAAAATTGCAAAGATAACATTCCTGAGAGGGAGGCTGGATTCACCTAAGGCCTCTTCGAGTTCTAGGATGGTGAAATTTGCAGTCTCAGCAGCCTGGACAGCAAAACAGGACTAAGAACGAGGGAATTTTTCCCTCCTGGAAATGCCTCATGGATCTGGCTGCAAAAGCCTTCCGTGGTTAATATTTCATGGAGACGCAGCACAGGGGAGACTCCTGCACTGTTCCCAAAGAACTGATCCACCTCAGCATTTCACAGCTCCCTGGGAGAATTCCATCAGCTGGAATGGTGGGAAGTGATGGAATTGGCAACCCAGGAGACTGAAGCCACTCCTGTCCCATCCCAAGGGACGCCTTCCCACCTCTTGGAGGATGGCTGGGTCCTTGTAGGCTGCAGCACAGGGAGGTTCATGCACAGGCCCACCTGCAAGTGGTTTATTTTTTGTTGAGGTCATGGAACTTGACCCACCAGGCTCCTCGACCTCGTTTGGTGATGAATTCACCCGTTGGCTTTGCTCTCCTTGGATCCCCTGCGTTGCATTTCGCTGTTTGACACCTGAACAGCTGCTGGCTTTTCCTTCAGAGCCTTGGAAGAGGTAAAATATAAATAGGAAATAACATCCCTAAAGGTTGGATGCACGGTAGCACACAGAAGTCCACATCCAACCCATTTTCCTCCAGCACAGAAACCCCTCAAACACACATCCCGCTGCCTCCGGCAATCCCGGGATTCCCCGGAGCATCGGAGCCCAGCTCAGCAGGGTAAGTGATCAGTCCAGATTCCATGAAAGATGAGTCCCTGTGGGAGTTTGGTTCCTCTATTTTTCATGCCATTCCGCTCCAGCCAGATTTATGTGTCAGGAAAAACATACAAACGGGATCCGATTTACTCGCACGAGTTCCTGTAGGGTTTGATTTATGTTTGGGTAAATAAAGACATATGTCTTGGAGGGCTTGGGCTCTGGCTGCCTTTCTCCTCATGGATCTCTGGCTAATTTATCAGCCTCTTTCCTTTCTGCATTCCAATTTATGAGGCTTTGCAAGGAAGGCAATGCTGCCTGCAGGGAACACCGTGGACAATTTGAGGTTTAATTTTGGAATCGTTTTGCGCTCAAATTTGCTCTTCTGTCAACCTTCAGCTGCCCATCCTGAAAGAACTTCACAGAGGCTCCCTAAACCACGACCTGCAGGGAAAAGGACAGCCCTGCTTGTTGTGTTTTAAGCCATGTGGCAAATTAATTATCCAGTGAGGCCAAAAAGTCCTGGTGGGTCAAGTTCTGTGATCTCAAACAGGCCGAAAGTGCCATCGTTACAACCCGTAATTAACCACCTCACCATAAACCAGTTGTAGCTGTTTCAGGGACAATAAAATGAAGCAAATCTTACTCTGTTTCAAAAACTGAATTTTGAAAAAAAATGCAATGATTTTATTGACAGTTTTTTTAACAGAGGCTGGCAGGATCTCCTCCCTCTTGGACAAACCCTGGAACTCACCTGAAAGATGGGAATAGTTTCCACCGAGCTGTCGAGTTCATGGATGTTCTGTGGGAGTTTGATTAAATAGAATTTGGGGCCTTTGGAATGGTCTTTTTAATTTATTTATTTTGAATAGGATTGAAATTTAGAGTGGTGCTTGTGTTTTAAACTGCTTTGGCATTTGGTTTGCAGGAACGGGATGGGATGGGATGGGATGGGGTGGGGTGGGGTGGGA